>JAOBAT010052851.1:15881-29407 GCA_026413305.1 Hydrozoanthus tunicans
AACTATAACAAAAACCACCTTGATTTATTTAATAGGTCTTTACCGAAAGTGTAAATTCGAAGAAACTGTAAAAAAACAATCTTGATTAATAGGTCTTTACCGAAAGTGTAAATTCGAAGGAACTATAACAAAAACCACCTTGATTTATTTAATAGGTCTTTACCGAAAGTGTAAATTCGAAGAAACTGTAAAAAAACAATCTTGATTAATAGGTCTTTACCGAAAGTGTAAATTCGAAGGAACTATAACAAAAACCACCTTAATTTTTTTAATAGGTCTTTACCGAAAGTGTAAATTCGAAGGAACTTTAACAAAAACTACTTTGATTAATAGGACTTTACCTAAAGTGAACAACCCCCGTCAATGAACCACTGACAAACTACCGAGACTAAGCAAAATAAAAAAGAAACTGGTTGACATACCAATGTTGGTCGTTTCTAAGAAAAGTATTGCCGAAGAATTCATCAAGGACGCTGTTCCAAGGGCAGTCCTCTCTACTGATTGGATTAGTCTTGTTGCGTCATCAGAACGAGAATTCTTTGAGTAAATGGTAAAAAAGAAAAACGGTTTTAGATTGCCTTGAAACATCTTCAGTTGTTATATTGTGAAAGAAGGACATGTTATGCAGCAAGAGGTTTTTCTTATTAAGAAAACAACATTAAAACAATTACAGGGCCTGTGTTTTTTTAATGCATCCACCAAGTTTGTTCAAAGCCATGTAAATTCAACTCTACAAAGCTGTGTCTTAGAAAAGGCATCCCTAAGGGATCCAGAAACACGTTGCTGTTTGCTCACTTCTAGTTTTTAAAGGAATTAAATCAATCGTTTAAACAGAAACTCCGTGGCTATAATTAGAGGAATATAAAAGATGGTATAAAATCTAGTTACCACTCCATCTTTACCGTGCGTCATATTTGATGATACTGAGTAACCATAATGTTACAAAATGAACTTCCCACAAAATTATTTCTAAAAGAAAATAATCTCTTGATCATGAGTGCTACCCTAGAAGAAAATTGTTTGGTTCTCAGTTTTAATCAGCTAATAAAGAATGAACACTATTTTAGCTATAAAATACAGATTTTTTATTAGTTTCACCTTAAAAAACACTTCTTGAAAGTCTGTGGTTATGGGAACATATATAACTTTATAAGTATTTTCAAACAGTTTGTGTTTTGCTTAACTAGTGAGCTAGGAGGGCTTAACTGCTTTTAACAGCAAAAATGTGTTTTTGGTTTAGTTTAGATGAACTATACCTGTAATCTTAAGAATTTTACCTGTGGCATGTCTTGCCAGCTATCCATCGCGCTCTCGTCTAGAAGATTATTGGCTACCTGGACTATGTTCTAGAACATATAAAAAAAAACAATGCTCGAATCTATTGACAATTCCTAGTATATCCGGGGGATTACGAAAGGATCTTTCATCACGCATGCGTAACACACTATACTAGAGACCGTTTCGGTGAGTAAGCATAAGCTGAATCTACGTTTGTCTCGGTAAAAGAAAAAGCGCCCACGTTTACTTGTAGTTGCGTCCTACAGACCATAACAGTGTGACATTTGGTCGAAACCCTGCTATTATTGTTGTTCAGTTCGCAGGTTCCTTTAAGTCCTCCAGCCAGTGTAGAAGACAAGACGAGAAGAGACTAGACCAAAACTTTAACGTTCCTGTCAACGGGCAGCGTGGCAGAAGAACAACGCCCAATGTTTGCCACTCGGCAAGGTATGGGATCGAACCCTTACCAACTGAGCCTAGCTTACCATACGAATATTGTAATAGAGGATTTTAGCTTCTTCAACTTCAAAAGGAACGCTATAACTGCTTTTATTCTTAAAGTATGACACGAACAACTTTGTTAAGTCTGTGAGCAGACCTTGCCATTTTGGGAATATTGATGAACAGATTTTGTGAAAATCTTTTATGGTTCTCGAGATGTTGATATTTTAATGTTTACAACTGATGACGTCAAAATGTTGGCAGGCAACTGTTCAAATTTTTAAATCTGCGGTAAATCCATAACCTATGGATGAATTTTAACCAAACTTGGGCTGACGATGTATCTGGAGGTTTTCTTCAGAATAGTCATTGATTTTTGTTGTCTTAGCAACAAACTGGGTTTCGGACCCCATATGAGAATTTCCAAGTTAAGGAGGTTTTTTCGTTCTTCTTACCATGAAAAAGAAAAAAAAAGATTTGGTTTAATTGCCTCGGTGAAAGTTCCTGAAATAACACAATTATTTTTTTACAAATTAGGCCTGGTACCGAAATTGTTGCCATGACGATGAAATATTGTTACTATTCTGAAGAAAACCTCAAGTTACGTCAACAGTCCCAGTTTAGAGAAAATTCATTAAAAGGTCATGGATTTGAAGCAGATTTCATAAAATTGAAAAGTTGCCAGCAAACAATGTGATGTCATCTGTTGAAAACACCAAAATGTTATTTTCTTGAGAACCATAAAAGACATTTTCACCGATATTCCCCATTAGGCAAGGTCTATTCACAAGATAATAAAATATTTCATGCCCCAGCAGAAATCTTACTCACACTATCAAGAGAACATCTCACATTGGCCGTAAAATCGGCGAAACAAGCAAAAAGAGGTCTATACAGCAACTCAGAAAAACATTCAAGAAGATTATCAGGAATTTTTGGAGTCACATCAGTTCTATCTGCATTAATTTGTTATGTAAAGGGGAAAAAGATTTTCAGTCGAACCTTGACTATTCCGATTAGCTAGGGGATGGAGGAAGAAATCCGTAGAGAAAAGACGTTAACCTATACAGCAATTTGAGCAAGATTAAAAAACAATTTTTAAGGAAGACTACCAGGAAGTTTAGGAGTAATGTGCAAACTTTGTCTGCTTTACCTGTGTAAAACTGTTTGCTTCTTCTTCAGTCATGTTCCTGCCTATAACATCGCTGCTACTAATAACAGCCATGATTTCAACCGCTTGCTTCAGGTCGCCAGCCATAACATTCCCCTGCGATGTTATTCCTGTGGCATCTATAAGCTCGTTTGTAATCTCGATAGCATCATCTTTACCAATAGTAGACGACAACTGCGAATGGAAGGGTGATACTTTGATCATTTTATGAATTATCATTTAACCAATTAGTCAGTTTATAACAGTTCTCGACTCGACAAAAATGCAAGCGTGTTGTAAATTATCAACTTAAGATATAATATAAATCGACTGAAAAAAACAACTCATTCACTAAAGTTAACTTAAAAGTAAGTTAACACACTTAAGTCGGAAGTACACCTAATTCGCGCTTTATGACCACTTTTCCTAGTTCTTCATCAAATATCTCCATCTAAGCTGGAAACTACAAAATCACTCTGCTTAAAACTCAGATGGAATGATGGAGAGTCAGCTTGAATACTTTAAAATTTTTTGGACGAATTTTGAGTTTCATTCTTTTTTTAAGATTGATAGTTTTAAAGAGAATCTTGAATATGGTGGTTTTCGAGAAGTTTAAATACTGATTTTGAAGTTAATGTTTGATGTAAACTAGCCAAACCGTTCCAAACCAAAGCTAAACTAGTCCCTTAACAGGAGAAACGGTTTGCTGATTTTACTCAAAGTTTTTCTTATTCAGACACTATCCAACAAAAGTTTAGATGTACTCCCACCTTGAAACTAGTTTACCGCAAACTAAAGACTTTCTTCTCATTATCTTCCTTTTATAAGAGTGAAATTAAAAAGTAGATAACAGCTACCAACCTTTTCTCTTAACTCAACAAATCGCTTAGAAACGCAATTGCTAAGGTCTGGGTTTTCCCAAGATGCTTTGCCTTTATCAAACCAACACATTCGTACAGCAGTCCCTGCAAATAAATTTTGGGATAAGTAAATTTTGATCCAATGATTGTGCAAAGGCTTTTTCATATTACTGTCCTAGCATCGTTTTCTATCCTCAATTTTGACAACTGAGTAGTTACCTGAAGTATCGGGAGGGCAAGTTTGAGTGACAGTTTGTCCTTTGTAGGCGGACCCCCAAGTCATGTTGCGATAAAAGTCTTCGGGGCAAAAATCCTTCGAATTGCTCTCCATTGGAACTGGAAAGAAAACAAATTAGTATTCATTACCAAACTTTGAGTACGCTGGATAGTAAATTATAAAACAAGAGACTACAGGTATAGTTTTCACTCGCGGCCCGTCTTACATACATCACGAAATAATCTGACAAAATTAAGGCATTTTTGTTCGTCTGTTTTGTGCGAATTTACGCAGAGGTATAATTCGTCTGAGACAAATTATTCGTCTGTTTAGTCGGCGTCGTTTCGACAGGGTCCGTTCCGAAACAAAATCCCTTGACTTTGTGCAATGATTTTAGATTGTGGCCCTGTTTGTCTTTGTGTAATGAGTGATTGTATGTATGGGTGTGTTTACTGTAAGTAGCGAGGGCAACAATGTACAGAAAACAGTCGAAATATGTCCACACAACTTCATTCAAACACTTTCGCCTTTCCTTCAAAACCAGAGACCTCGTGGGCGCTGCAATCTGGGTCACCTGACTGCCGCGAGTCATAACTTTGATAATATGTACGCGCGCTCTGATTGGTCAATAGGTGTGTTTCATTATCCTATGCATAAAAACACGGTTTTGACGTCACAAAACTTTAAGCTTTGTTTTCATGAACAAAACAAAATTTTCAGACGTGACAAAATGCTGAATTTTGAAAATGTTCTCATTTTTGTTCTACAGTATAACTAGGATTACAACAAGCAGAATTTCCTTAGAAGAAGCACCATAAAGAAAAAACAAGAAATACTTGTTTTGTGAAACTGAGTGCGAATAGATCGTTGAACTAGCTACATCCAAATTGCCGTTTACAACGCAAATTTTGACAGAAATGTTTACCAAAAGAATCAAAACGATAACAATACATCTGTTACTTAACTTACTTATCAGCCCCAGAGCCTAGATAGTTTTTGAAAATACTGTCTAATGTTTAAGCAAAATAACAAGTCAACCCATTTGATTCAGTATACTTTAGCAGCTGCGAAACTTGAAATAAAATCACCGGGCACGCGATAAAAATTACAACTTCATTGTTCAAATCTTTATTAAATATTTTGAGGAACCAACGCTAAACAAAAATGCCGGGAAGTGATTAAAATTACACTACCTGTTTGCTTTTTTTCGATACAGTCTGGAAAACTCGAGAAGCTGTCACTCGGCGAATGACAATTGATCGACCTTAAACCTTATATCAGTTGAGAAGAAAATGCGGCGAGGAATATGATTAAGATTGTTCGTTCTTAGAAGTTGAGCTAAAACATACCGAATACCAAAAAGATGTATCAAATTCCTCAAAAATCTTTCAAACTAAGCATACTGATGTTAAGGGGAAAGTTAAAAAAAAACCTTTATCGGCAAAGGCATTAATATAAACAGAGCGCGAACAAAACATAAACCTGAAATGATCGAGAATCTCAAACTGAAACATTGAAGTTCGGCGCAGCATAATGATAATTTCATCATTACTACTTGAGTTGTCGATAAACAGAAATATTGACATTACATTTTCAGCAGTAAAAGTCTTTATACATATCCAGAGACATCTGTCCAAATCAACCTTTGACTTTTCGATCGTTTACTAGGCGGGCGATGGTTAAATTGCTTTAAGAAGCAATATACATTTGAATAACTGTGAACCTGTTTTGTTTTTGAAAAATAAAAAGTATTCAAAGTCTCAAAAGATATCAGCTTCACTGGAAAAGACTTCAACTCTCGTACGTTCAATTTAAAATAATGATTTAGCTAGTTATTTAGTTAGTAAGTTGGTAAACTAGTCTTAATTAAGCTAGTTAATTGGTTAGTTATTTAAGGTTCATCAGCAAGTTCGTAGTTGAATAGGTAATTTGTGAAGGGGCCTTCATATGCATTTGGGAAATTAAGCAAAGCAATTGCTGAGATAATGACTCAGTTTACTTTCTTTTTCAAGATTTTTAAAAGTTTAAGCGTAAAACAGACATTTCTTAATGGCTGGTAAACTAAAGAATTACCTTTGCACACTCGCCCGTTACCATAGAAACCAGGGAGGCAGCTGCAACGGTAGGAACCAAATGTATCGACACACCGCGCACGCTCGCTGCAGTCGTGTCCGCCATCTTGGCATTCGTTTCTATCTGCAAAATAAAAGGGTTCTGATTCACATTTATTAAGTTAATAAAATAATAAGCAAGATTTGACAAACCTTTGTTTTGTAGCTTTTTGCTCGTTTTCTTTTCTTGTCTTGCCTTGACCCGACACAGATTCAATTCACCATTAAAAACCAAAAGGAACAAGAGTTCTACAAACAGGTATTGCGCAAAATGTTTCTTTAACGAAATATTTTTAAACCAACAAAGCAACAAAAGTCCTGGGAGGATATCGCTCCTAATACGGCCACTTCCTGAACAAATAGAGTATTTCAGAAGTTTAGGCTTTCGACGCATTAAGTAGACCGGACTTTATGAAGATCGCGTTCTTTGGTAAAAAGAAGCACCTGGTTCTAATGCGTGTATTTATAACCCAACTTGCTCGCTCTTTTTTCATTCTAAATAAAATTGACGCCGCCAACTTGCTGAGTCGACTTTGGTACGACCTTTTCTACCAAAACCTCTTCTTCTTCGTTTGTTTTTGCTGGTCTGAGTCTGTCAGCTATGGCGAGATGAACAAGAAGCAAAGTGCTCGTTCGATCGACAAACTCCGAAATGAAAAACCAAAACTCATTATAATCAGTTGTTGCAAGAAGTGAGAAAACCTAACAAGTACGTGTGAGAAAGCCGTGACAAAGAAAGCAAATGTGTAAATCCTAATAATTAGGTGGCTAGATGTTAAACTAGAATTTCAAGCTTCACTCTTTAAAATCAATAGGTGTTGCTAATTATTGGCTTTATTTTGTTAATTAGTCACAAGTAGGAAAAGTTATTTGAAAAACTCAGGTTTTATGTTTCTTTGGGTTTCTAAACACTACAAAACAAGAAAAGCATTCGGCCATAGGCCCCTTGCTTTCATGTGTTATATTGTTTGAAAACGAATGAAATACTCGCTCTCTTTTTCAAATGTTATGTCATCAATAATATCAAACTTGCAACTGAACAAACATCATTCGGGAGTATACTTCATGTAATATAAAACTTAAGAGCTTGTATGTAATGTGCTCTGTGTTAAAGTCCCTATCAAGCTTATTTTTTTACTTTTTGGATTAAAGCTGTTGTCATCTGTGAACTCAACACTCGAATAACCAAAGAAAGTTTCCACGTCCAAGTATGCTTTTTAATCAAAAAAAAGATTGGAGTGCAAATTGTGACCGAGCAGGCCGGGGACTGGTAACCCGTGACATAGCAGCAGTGAGTTATGTGGTTTTTGTTTCAAAAAAATTCATTTCTGTTAAAAGATGTCATAACATTTTTATTTCAAACAATTTTAAGAGGACAATTCATTGATTAAAGTTATAACAATGTGACTATTGTAGCCAGAATTGAATTTTTGAGATAAAAATGATTGTCTCTGCTTAATGCCTCGTGCTACGTCATATGCGTCCTGCTACGTCACCATTGCACGCTTCAAGTCCAAAAAATGTAACAGGCGAGAAAAGGTTTTATTTTTAAAACCTACTATTGTCAAAGGCCTCTATTTTTTATCTGGAACTTAAAAAAAATAAGCTTGATAGGGACTTAAATGGTTTTTATAACCAGGTAAATCATAAATGTTGCTAAAAGATTTTGGTTCTTTTTCAATAGTGATGCAAAGCCTAGGAATGTATTTTTTTAAAACATATAAGAGAAAAAAGATCACATTCGCTAAAGGCCTTAGTTGAACCATTAGGCTTTTCCTTACTATTCAGTGCATGCCTTAAAAACTGTAAACAGAATTATTAAAAATTAATGCTCAGCATCATATAAAAGCCAGTAGCAGACTTAAAAGCGTAAGTATACCTCCCAAAACATAGAAACGATGTAAACTACAGCACAATAAACTCAAACCAGTTTTCCTTTACGAGTTTCCTATTTATAACTCTTTTTAGTTCATGTATAGCGGCTAGATACAACAACAACATTTATTTTGCACCTCTTTTGTATACAATTCCAAGGCTAACAAAAATCAAGTTAAACTAGGTGGCTGGACACCCGAAATAACTATAGAAAGCTAAACTAGTCGGGTGCCCATAAAATACAGTCAAAATTAACCTAAAGAAAAGTATGAGTGAATACGCAATACATATATATATATTATAAGAAAAAACAATAAAAAAGACTCATTACACAGTGTGCGGATATGAAATTTCAATACATAGTGAGAAAAATTTGTTTAAGTGTTGTTTTGAAAGAACGCAAACCCAAGGTTTTTCAGAGATTCATCAATTTCGTTCCAAATCCTTGGGCCAGCGTATCTTATATTGAATTTGCCGTAATTAGTTCGAATTGATGGGACCGAAAAAGTAAATCTGACTGCCAATCGCGTATTGTAGTGAAGACTGCTTTTAAAGGTCGAAAAAAAAACTGTCGAAGACTTTGGGATACACACTCAAATGAAGAAAATATCTGGCCCTTGGGCGACCACATATAGTCAGGACACGTCGCTTACTCGCTATTTTTCCGTTATGGTGAATACCCGATGGTTTAATGGTAATCACGCCTGACTAGAATACAGGAGACGCAGGTTCGAGTCCAGCTTCACACCAACTTTTTTGGATGAGTTGATAGAAAAGTAAATTTTTATTTTATCATGTCTTTTTGTTTTTGTAACAACTTTCACTCAGGGAATCAGGGTAGAACCGGTATTAAGACTCGAGGTCCCATTCGAGGTCTGCCACCCCGGGCCTACGGTTTAACGATCTTATCCGAGAGGACGCGAAGGGCTAGCCTTTTGTAGATGTTAAAGGCAAAGGCAGCAACTTCTTTTCATTCGAACCCGCGCCTCCCGCACAACTGACTTGTGCCTCACCAGCTGGGCTAACAAGGCGGCGGTTAAAACTGCTCTGTGTTTAGTTGTTCAAAGCTTTCTTGTCCTCCAAAATACACTGTGTTTGTTTGTCAATTATACATCCTTGTTATGTATCCTAAAATTTACACTGTGCTTCTTTGTCAAATATGTACCCTTATTCGAACCTTTCCCAACCTTCAAAAAAGACAAGTTTGTTTGTCAAGTATAAATCCTTGTTATATATCGAAAACATATTCTTGTAACCTACCCTTAAACTTACACTGTGTTTGTTTTCCGAATATATATCCTTGTTATATATCGAGTATCCTTGTTATGTATCCTAAATTTTACACTGTGTATGTTTGCCAAATGTATTCCCTTGTTCCTTTCTAAAGCTCAAAATACTTTGTTTTTGTACGCTTTGTATTTCTATCTTTACCTGGTGTTCGAGTGGTGATCTTAGTTGACCAAGGTCCTCGGCCGCGCTTGTTTTTACCACACACCCGGATTGTGTATTCTGTTCCTTGTAATAGTTTGGTTATTGTTAATTTGGTTCTCGTTGTATAAAGAGTAACACAGGGCCTGGGCTGCGAGCAGACTTGAACAAGGTAGGATTTCGCTTCACTTTTCGAGTTTAGAGCCTCCCATTTTGCACGCAAAGAATTCCAACTTCGCTCGATGATTTTGAGGTACTTTGGAGAATCTGTTGTACAACCAAACAGCGTCAGTCTGTTTCGATTAAGTATTATATGCATTTTCAGTGCTTTGAAAACCGGTTTTTCAACATACTAAAATTGTTGTGTAATCAAAATCAAGTCAAAACCTCTAAGCTCATAGCAGAACTAAAATGGTTAAAGATTAAAGATAAAAAGAAAGTAGAGGAGTGGAGTGGAGTGGAGATAATAGGAATTTGTTAGCAGCCGGAGATTGCTTAAATGGAAAAGGGAAGACTATCAAACAATTTGTTTTTGAAGAACTAACAATTGTACATAGAACAAACTCGACACTTTCGTAATATATAGTGTTAAAATCTCTTTCTCTTTTAAATGAAAGTATAATACGCGATACCCAAGAATTCTAACACGGTCATCAGTTTGGTGGACAGTGTAAATCCCTTTGACGTCCGCAGTTATAGTTTTCTTTGGCCTAAGAACGTTCAAATTAGAGGGATACTTTGTTATCATCCAGCTGTAACGTAAGATAAGTTCCACAATAAGGTTTGGAAACATTGATAACGTTTAAGAAATAAGCGCACCATAACCAAAAATCAGACATTAATCAACCAATGCCTATAAGGTGGGTACTTAGCATTTCGAAAGTTGTCCAAGTTGCTAACGTAGAACTATGGTGAATACCACAATAAGAACCATTGAGTGACAACAGTCCATATAAGAAGAAAAACATGGCGAGGGATAGAACACACCCTCATAAAACCAACCACGATATAATAAGACACCGCTTGGCTGGAACAAAATATGGAAAGGAGGAAGAAGACAAACAAGCACAGGGCAAAGGTCAGCGGAGGACGAAGGTAAGAAGGTTGGCAAGTCTTGACCTCAGATCACCAAAATGAAGGTCATTCATTGACGGCCTAAATATTTTCTTCATTTAGCAATGGGCATAAGTAGGTAATTACAAGCCCTTATCAATGAGGCTGGTAAATCTCACCAGTAATCTGTGGGACTGACTTTGTTGTAATGTTGATCTTAGCAGGGACGCTGTTTCCCTTCTTAGTGAATGCCGAAACGCTCACTTCATAAGCAGAAGCTTCTTCTAGCTCTTCAATTACTTGTTTAGTTCCACCGTTAACGGTAAATTGCTTTGACTTTTTTGAGCTCCAATTCTTGGAAAAAATCTGAAATAATTGCAAATGTTATCGACTGGTCAATAAAAGTCTTCATAGCCTTATTTGAAATACACTACTGGGAGTGGGAATTGACTGAATGTTGGGCCTGTTTCTATCGTAGAAAATAGCTTTAATTCACTTATTTTGCTAAGTACTTTCTCAAGAAACAGTAGATCTGATAAAAATTACATATGCATTCTTTACAAAAAACTTGGCAAAATTTTTAAATTTGGAGCCAATCGATTAAAAACTGGGCTCGTATGATCTTTCGTTTGCTCTATTAGCCCTTTCAGCCCCAGCCAGGTTTCCAACAGTTTTCCACGGTTTGAATTTACCGTGCGCCGCCATTTTGTATTGTGACCCTTGTTTTAGTTGCAGTACCAGTCTCCACTCTACTCCCGATGAATACAATAGCAATGAACGAGGAGTCTGGTATCGCAACCAACACACGTCACATATCAAAATGGCGGCGTGCGGGAAATTCAAGCGGTTGAAATAATTAAACTAAATTGCCTGGCGTTGGTTTTAAGTACAGAATTAACAAATTTGAACTGCTGATATGGACACAGACTTGATAAAGGTTTTGTTTGAGACCAGTATTTTTATACAGTAGAGGATTCCTAAAATGGCTTTGGCCCTGGAGGGAATGTTAATGTTTTGATATAGAAACAAAGCCGCTCCTACCTTGTAACCAAGTAAAACTCCATTTATGTGAGCCGGTGGAAACCACCTTACAACGATCGACGAGGATGAAATGTTTGATACTTTCAGTTCCTCGACTCTCTCTGGCACTGCGTAGTGAAACAAAACAGACAATATATAAATTTAAGTTAGTAATAAAGAAATACTGTACGTTTGTTTTAAAATGTAATTTATAATTGAAGTAGATACTTGGTGTCACACACACACACCGAATTAATTTTCACAGATTTTTTGAAACGTTTACTGTTTGTTAAAGTTTTTGTAACAAGCAAACAAAACTGTACCCGTTTCATGAAAAACCATTCCATGGCTTTGTGGTATCACTGACGACAAATAATCCTAACAGCTATAGGCCTGTTTATCGGAAATCAAAGAGAACTGAAGCTTTGTCTTATCCCAATCAAGGAGGCAACAACATGCTTAGTTCCATGTTTGTGCCTATATTTTTATTTATCATGATTGGTATCGCATTTTGATTATCTTTCTGAAGTACCTCCTTCTTCTGTCCGGCACGAAGTAGCCCCTATTTTTGTCAACTCCTTTCCCCTCGTGCTGGCCCAGAACTTGATTTTGTATTCTGTGTATGGAGCTGTTGTTTAGAAAATCAAGTATTCATAGTCAGACTACAGCTATAGATAAAAATAGCACTCAAAAGTGCTCTCATATAATTTTGTAAGAACCAAAAATCCTGGACATAATTTTAAGGTCAAAGCTACCAAATACTTTGACCCTTTCAGCTAAAATTTCCTCATTTTACTGATGTAGTAAGTCTTTTGCAGCTGTATGTCACGTGGGAATAGCTACCTTGAATTAGCATGGCAAAGTTTTGGCTTTTTTCCTCAAATAAGTAAAAAAATGGCAAGCAAAAGAAAATAGGATGTTTTGTATGAATCTGACTGGAGAGCAATTTAATCCATTTCTTCTATTCACTCATTAATTCATTCATATATTTCTTTCTTTACTTATTTAGCTTCTACTGAGTACATAAGATATAGGTAGTTGACAAATAATTAAAAATAGTAAAAATAAGGATTGAAACTTGGAAAACTCATGGAGGAACAGTCACAATCGACAAAGCGTACTCCAACCAGGTAAAAGCCCAACAAAATTACAGAAATAAAAGACTAAAGAGATTAAAAAAGAAAAACAAACAAATAAAATATTTTTTTCACTATATTTCATTATATAGATGTATACTTTATTCATACAGTTATTACCTATTTAAAGAAAACAACAAAGACTATAGAAAGTTAATTAATAAATTCCAAGCTAGGGGAGTAACACTTTGGACACAAGGACTGTTTCATGAAATACGGGCCTTATTAAATTTACTGATACCACCAATTGGAGCAAATGTTTTCTTTTAGTTGACAAGTAGTCACATACTCCCTCAGATAATATCATAACTTTTATAGCTTATAAATATTTCAGAATTTTTTTTTTTGAATTCGCATTGTACTTACACAGGTCCCGAAAGAGGTACGATGTTTCTGCTTTTGGAACGATTTTGTTTTTTATAACATTTTTCCTTGATCCTTTCTTGAGCCGTAGCTGGTACTCAATCAGTACATTCTTCGGATCTCCATTTGGTGTCCAAGTCACGTTTATGGTTGTATCCGAACTGGAGCACATGAGCAAGAGGTCTACATCTGTGAGTAATAGATAGAGTGTTTGTCACTTTCTTAAGGCCCGGGTACACCCAAAATTTAAAAATATATATTTGAATAAGAATGATATTGAGCAGAATTAGCAAACCGTCCCTCCTGGCGAGGGACTAGTACAGCTTTGGTTAGAGGAGTGTTTGTCAAATTTACAACAAATATTAACTAAAAAGTAATTTTAAACTTCCAAAAAATCATCAGGTTCAAAATTTTCTTTAAAATTACCATTTTTTAAAATATAAAATACGACTCAAAATTCATCAGAAAAATCTCAAAATATTCCAGATGATTTTCCTTCAAACCAACTGTGTTATAAGCCTTAAAGTGTATATATATATATATATATATATAAACAAATAAAATCAAGAAGGCTCACGGATTCATCTGTAGATC
>JAOBAT010052862.1:0-29406 GCA_026413305.1 Hydrozoanthus tunicans
TTTTAAAAGTAGGACAAAAGAAGGATTTCGAGGGGAAAAGTAGGAGAAAAGTAGGACAACTGAGGGCTTAGAAGAAGTACTAAGAATGCAGCCTTTGGTACAGATCTTTGAAGAAGTATGGATGAACTGCTTCTAGTCTGCCTGCGACTCATTTCACTTCTGTTGTGAGTGTGAGCCATCTGGACTGGACATGCCAGATGAACATTTGTTCGTCAAGAAATCTTTCTTGGGACATGTGGTCCAGGCTTTAACGCTGAACACCTGCAAGGCTTACTCCCTATTCCTGCATGATACAATTTTGCACAAATTGTTGAGATTGCAGCATATAAAAAGTAAGAAAAAGTAGGAAATAGTAGGAATTTCAAGATAAAAGTAAAAATAGTAGGAGAAGGGTCAGAAAAGTAGGAAATAGTAGGAAAAGTAGGATCACTTGAAAGCCTGCTGGACGGGTGACCATCTAAAGGCGCGTCAAAACAACGGCAAACGCAGACACAAGAAAAGGGATTTTTTTTTCTTGCGCACATTTGCTTCACAAATTTCTAGGTGTGAATGTAACTGCGCTTACGTCTCCAGTGTGAGCACGTCTTAACAGCAAAGGTGTTTCGTATTCATCCGAAAAGTGTAGAAACTACATCTCAAGGAGTAACTGAGGCAGCTAACAACATGCGCATATATTTATTGAGAAGATGTGTTCTGATAGTATTTATGGTTGACTTGAAACTAGAGAAGGGAAGTTAAGATGTTGAAACCGTTATAACGTCGACCTGAATTGGGCGAGTTTTTGTTTACATTTTTGCTTCATTAGCATACGCGCTCTTTTTCCCATTCAGCCACAGAAACAAAGCTTCTGAATAACAAACTGCAAAACAAACTTTCTCTAAAAATGAGGTGCTGAATGAAATGTGATTGATATAATGAGTAATCTTTCCATGATGTGGTTTTAAAAGATGCAAATTTTACAAAGAATGTTTGGCTCATTAACGTTCTTGCCTCCAGCTGTTTTGCGGTTTTTGGAATATTGGTTTCATCTTTGAAACTACACTTAAAGAGCCCGAAAGTTCGGTCAGTTGTTGTTTATCTTTGTTCTTTCTCCGACATAAGTTGTAAGCTAATGAAGAAGAATGTAAACAATGAAGTCAAAAAGTCGCCTTTACAAGAAAAAAAGGAACATGTTAATTTTTCTCGACGCTCTCTTAGTGCTATTCAAGTAAAACTTTTGTTTAAAAATAAAAGTCTAGAGTTTGAATATAAGTGGTGTCTATCCAGATCAGAGTTATTTACATCGACGTGATAATATGGTGTGCAACAATATGTTTGTTTTAAAAAAAAAACACACAGGCTTCTAGAAAAAAAGCAATACAGACTAAGTAAATGAAACTTGTTCTTTTCGAAAATAACTGTTCAGTGAAGAACGCTCAGTGTCTTGTTCGATACCAGACTTCCTGCAAGCCAAAATCCCTCAGTTCGTCCGGACCGTGTGAGTGAGCCTCCTTTGTTAGCGAAAATTTCAATTTCTACAGAAGTCCTTGACGGCTTAAATCCTCGTAAGTTTTGCGGTTGACCACGTTACCGTGCGAGTCTTCATACTCCTCCTGGAAAAACGAACACAAAATATGAGTAAATAGTGTTCATAAAATTATATGTGCGAGCTTGGCTCAACGAGTCAGTAACATCTATTTCTGCGAAGCGTGATGCCCCGGGTTCGTCATCAATGGCCTTGCTTTGGGTTTAACATTTGTGGCTTTCTTTCGCCACACAGCCCAAGGACAGGAAGTTATAAAGCGGTTGGTCTAGTCTCTCATTTGCTGGTAAGTAGGTGACTTAATAGAACCCACACTCTGGTTGACAAGAGCAGAATTAAAACTCGTTAGGGTGGTCTGTTCTGTATATACACGCACACGATTAAAAGATTTTCCAATTAGCTATCATAAACTAAAGACATTGACACGTAAATAATTTTTTTTACTTCTTTAGATTTAAGAAAGAAACTGAGGATCATTTCTTAGACTCGCTTCGAAAAACCTGATGACATTTTAGTCGAAAATTTTTTGATTTAATTTTTTTTTTTTATCCTGTAATTCTATATCATTTATAGCGAACTCATGTTCAATACTTTGGTGTTTTGAAACGCCCACTCAAATCAGACAAATGTGCCGTCAGTCAATCCTCGTGTTGAATTTAAAATCACCCATCATAAATTCAAGATATTGCAAACATGAAAGTGAAACAACTGCGCAGCTTTCAAGAGGAACGGAAAGAAAACAAGCAGTAAAATTCCAGAAGCTTTACCGGAAGTCGAGGAATAAGGCGTGACGGGGCCACTGCAAGTATGTGCGATTGAACACAATACGTTCGTCTTCCCGTTTAACAAAAAGGAAACCGTTTTCTTGGTTTCTTAATGTTTCTCTATCGCAACACGTTAAACTCTTCCTCTCGGTCTATCTGAAGGCGAGTGCAGTAGTTTCGCCTCCCGCAACTAGGCAAAGATGCCCCAAAACGTTAGATATTACCAAACGTCATTACTATGGCGCAATTTTTCCTCTGATGAACTAAGAGCCGTTGATTATCACCGTATTTATTCTAATTAGCGGCATCTTTCAAATAAGTACCCTTTAAAAAGGCCAAATATTAAATAAGCCCCCCCCGTGAGTTTTTATACTATCAACATATAGGCGAGTTTCTGCTGACGTCTTTGTTTACGTTCTGCTTCAGTAGCATACACCATCAGTCAGAGAAGGAACAACGATAAACAACAACTGACCTTAATTGCTCGGGCTACCACAGGTAATTCACACAAAATTCTTTAAAAAAAATTCCAAGTGAGTGTTCCTAGCTGCGTAAGTACATGCGGACTGAAGTCCATTTGTTTGAACGGGCCTTGTTCTGTTGTTTTCAGTCTTGAAACATTTGCATATGGCGCACTGCTGACCGACCCACAGGCTTACACGTTTGTGGATACTCACTTGGAATTTTTTTAAAGAATTTTGTGTGAACTTGAAGTTGAATGAAAATATTTAGCATTCAAAATTCCATTTCGAACTATGACAAGGTTAAAACACGCATTATAGATCGTACACATTTCTGAGGTTCCAAGCTTAAGCGTAGCCCAAGTAAACGCCATTACAGGCGTCTAGTTATCAAATGAAATTGAGACCGAACTTTCGGTTCTATAAGTTTTCCAAAGAAGAAATTACAACTCAAAAAAATTCAAAACAGCTAGAGGTAAGTTGGAAAACGAGCAATAACTTCTTTGTAAAGTTTCCAATTTTTGCACCCATATCATGGAAAGGTTACTCAGCTTATCAATCATAATTTCTGAGAATGTTTGTTTTATAGAATCATTTCATTATTCTGGAGCTTTGTTTCTGTAGCTGGATTGGAAAGAAAACTGCGTATGCTAACGATGTAAACAAAAACTCGCCTATAGATACAAAAGTTGAAAATTCGAATAATAAATGATCTAATAGTGCTTATTTGAAAAAAAAAGAAAGTTGCGTCCAATGAAAGGACCCGCTTGGTCGGTCTCACCTCCTGATCCGGGACCCAGCGTTCTTTGGCTTTGTGAGCTTTCAGTTTCTGCCACACTGTTCAGCAAGACAAGAAAAAAAAAACACACGGAACAACAGAACACAAGAAAAAAACGAAAGTCATTCAAACCATGCGATATTTCACGTCGATTTTTTTACTATTAAAATCTATTTTATTGTTTCACAAAGTTTATTTTTTGGTTCATCGTTTAAACTAGCACCCTGTTTCACAGGCTAGCTATTATCCCTTTCAATCCCAGTTGTTTTGGTAAATTCTCCAAACTAGAGCCCCTACTTTTCATGTAAACACTTTGGGTGAATTTTGCTTTTCATCTTCAGTAGTCCACTTTGTTTTCCCAATTTCCCCTCCCATCACTACTCCTAACTTTACTAGTTCATTTACTACGTAGTAGGGAGTACGTGACAATCAGTCTGTACCCCCCCCCCCGCTACAGCTTCTTCAATCAGCCTGTTTCTTCAACCCCCCCCCCCTTAAGGGGGAACTGAACTCTAAAATCAACATTTTTAAATCGAATCCTTCAAGGTGCTGACAACATATCTAAAAGTTTTTTTCTTGTGTCGTGCTGATTTTCCGAGAGACTCTACTTTGTATGTGCGTGTTTCGGGTCGTTTGGGGTCATTGAGCGTAGGCGCTTGTCGACGTGTCAGCGGTAAACGAAGGTAACGTGTGACGAAGGTTATGGGGAGAGAACGAGCGCTTGAACTATTTTTGTTGTCACAACACAGTCAAGAGTGAAAGTTACAATTTACGTTGTGCGCGATATCTCACTCCAATGAAGAAATTTTTCAGTCCGAGCCAATTCTTACCCATATCTGACGTCATAGCCTCACTCTATCTCGCTTAACCCCTACTTGTGAGCCGCCGGTACAATGCGGCAAGTAACGTGTTTTAAATTCGAATTTCTCGGAAAGTCAGCGTGATACGAGGAATTGTCTTAAATATCGTTTTCACACTCAGTTAAAGATTTTGTTTGACAAAAGTTGATTTTAGGGTGTAGGTCCCCTTTAACTGTTGTCATTCTTTCTACTAGTTCATTTACTACAGCCCATTCAGTTGTTAATGGTACATGCTACAGCATCTTCAATCAGCGTGACATTAGCAAAGTGTGCTGTGTTTGGAATCCCGAGACACCTCATCCCGTGAGCATGGCGCCACTCCTTTAAAAAAAGGAATATACGTGAGTGGCATGCATATTAATAGTAGACACGATGTTTTAATACTACATTTGTATAAAACGTTATTCTTTCGAAGCTTCTCAAAACAAGCAGGCTGGCTGCCAAATGAGCCGCTTTCCTTAGTGATTTGGACAATTCTAATAATAGAAAAATCACAACTAGTACATCAATTCATGTCTTCAACAGATAAACATCCTTTTTCTCTGAGCTTCAGATGATCACCCTTTAACACATTTTTTGAGTTTTTTTTAACAAGTAAAAAAGAAGTGAAGTTCCTTACGGTAAGGCTTTTTACTCAACTTACACTTACCGCAAAATGTCTTTGGAAAGCTTTCGGTCCCCTAACACAACAACAAGAGTGAAAAGAAGGAATATAACTCGCACACTGTTTTTTCTTAACTAAAAGTCTATGTTCTATTTGAAAACACAACTTAAAAACCAGGAGTGGTTGTGTGAATGGTAAAGGTGGTGTCTGTAGAAATAGTAGAAGTGATAATAGTAAATGTTAACACTTACACGCTTTTTTTATATAAGAACAACTTTATAAGAACAACGAGGCTCAGATAGGCCAAAATTTAAGAACCATTTAAGAACAAGCTGAGGCTCGGGGTTTGATAGCTAATTTTTTGTTTTAAACTTCAAAACCGATTAGTGCTAATCCAAGGTTAACTAACATGACAACCAATTTGTTAAGAGTTTTTTGTTAAGAGTTAACCCTGGATTAAGTTAATCGGGGTTTTGAGGAACTGGGCCCAGATTGTCAGGGGGATGAAATATCTATTTCAAATTTAAAACTCAAAAGAGTTTTGTCACGGATATATGTTTTTATTTTTATTCTCTGGGAAAAAAAGCTACACAAATCAGGCAGAGTTTTTATCCCATGTACTCCTACTCCTGAATAGAGAAAAACTAACACACCCACAATTAGGCTCATCTGCAGTGGAAGCAAGAAATTATTGGGGGGGGGGGGCAGTGCCATGAGACTATGCTGTGACCCTCAGTAGGAGGTTCTCTGTAAGCAGCCTTACAAATCACACTATCAATAACAATAACAATTACACCTTTTGCTGCTCATTTATGCGAAATATATGTTCATTTACCTCAACAATTGAAACTACACAGCGAATAAATGATCATTAGCACTTCCAGGAACTTCATAAGCAAAAGGACATTCACCAACGCTATTTGCATTGTACCAAAATTTTCTTTAAAAATTAGAGGTGAGCGCAAACAGCAACATGTTTCTGTTTCTGTTGTCTAAGAAAGTAAAAGCCAAAACAGAAACACAAAATTTTGCCAACATTTCGAACCTTTATTACGGTTCTTCATCAGTTCTTCATCGCCCTGATGAAGAACCAAAATAAAGGTTCAGACGTTGGCACAATTTTGCATTTCTGTTTTGCATTGTACCAACATTCAGTAGCATCAACAGACGAACAACTGCCCTTTCGGACAATAAAAGGTGAAAAATCATTAACACCAATAAAAAATCAATTGAATGTTGTAACGGTCATTTGCGTGTTAGAGACCAATGATAGTGCAATTTGCATAGAGACAATCAGTTCAAATGTGTACACCTTTATACAACTGTATGTTTGAAGCTAACAGCCGCTTGCTACTTGAAAACAACTTGTGGAAAAAGTTCTGAGCCACAGTACCTGTAAGTGTAGTTGCCACATATTTCACAGCTGTAGCTGATGTTTAGTCCGTGTAGCTTATACAACCAGTAAGGAATTGGCTGTGAAAGAGAGGAAATACAGTTTATTCAAGATACTATTAATAACCAACTTTTGCAGCCTTTCAAGCTGAAATTTACAAATGAACATTATTTTGACATTTGCCATTAAATTTGCTGCCATATGTTCTGAACAGATACCAGCTGACAAATCATTTTAATAATTCAAAATATTTGCAAAATCCATTCGTTAACAGTCAGTTACTCAAAACATTAAGTAAACTTGATCACTTTAGCACTTGTTTGTTCATTTACCAAGTTTAATATTTCTGTGCACATAACTAATGCCAAGCAAATTGTTTTCATCAGTTTTACAGTTTGAATTTCTCGCACGCCACCTTTTTGAATTATGATGTAACGTGGTAGAAGTGCCAGACCTGCTCTCGTTCATTGCTATTGTATTCATTGCGAGTGGAGACTGGCACTACAACCAAGTTATGTCACAAATAAAAAAAACTGAGCAAACTAAATTGGCTGGAATTAGTTATAAGTGCAGAATTATCAAATTTGAGCTGCTTATATGGACATAATTATATATAGGCTTATTTGAAGTTTTATTTGAGAACACTAATGTTACAGAGGCGAGGATTTCCTCAAACAACCAAACAGCAAATGGTGATGTATTATTTATCTAACTCAAGATACATCATCAGTCCAAGTTTGGCTCAAATTCATCCAAAGGTTAAGAGCTGGCAGCAGATTTTGAAAATATAATGCAAATTTGTCAGAACCTCTAGTGACGTCTCAGTTGAAAACATTGACTAAAATTATATCTCGAGAACCATAAATTAAAGATTTTGACAAAACTTTTTCACCACTATTCCTCATTAAGTAAGGTTTATCCAGTGAAATAATAAAATTTTCAGGTCATACATATGCACTTCAAAAAAAATGCAAAATAAAACTAAACTTATAAACTACACCTTTCCGTCCCAGCCAAGTGGAAGGTTTTTTGGATTGTACAACACTGTTTCTTCGTCATCAGACTCGGATTCATTCGCTTCTTCATTCTCTTCTTCTTCCTGTTAGTTAAAACAGCTTTTTAAAACTTCAACTAAACTTCAGTGTGCCCTTTCACTAACAAGAACTCAAGATTATAAAATATAATTATAACAAGCACAGTTCCCAGACATGTTAAATCACTATGAAACTCAAGATTTTCCAAACATTTTTCAGGGGCCTTTTCAAGCTAATTAAGGCAACAAACTCAAGGATCTTTTGTACCAAAGAAAACTCTATTTTTCACTTATCAGAAAGACAACACATATACCACATTTATTTAACAGTTAAGATTTAATTATTATAATAAATACTCTGTATACTATTTACAAAATGAACCTCTGGAGAAAATTGAGTATTGATATTTGTTTTTGGTGTTTTAACTTTGGCAATAATTCTAAGGGTGAAATAATTTGCCAATTTCAAAATAATTTTCAAAAACTAGGACCAAATTTCAAGGAATTTCCAGGGGCTGAATAAAAAAACTTCCTCAAATTTAACCACAGGCTTGTAATCTTTAACCCTTTAAGCTTTGGTCAAGTTATCAATATTTTTAACCTCTTCTTAGCACATAACTCATGCAAAGAAAGATATTTTGTGGTGAGAAAAGAGAAATAACAAAACAAAGAAAACCACTTATGATGAAAAGAAAATTTCTCCTAATTTAGTTTTATGAGAAGCGTTGGTTTAAATTGGAAGAATTTAGCTCAGCATGTCAATTGTTGTTGTCTTCATGACTGAAGGGTTAAAGCTTGCAGAAAACAGGCAACACAAACAACATAAAGGTAGTGTATTTCAATTTTACCTCCAATTCATCTGAAGTACGAGCTTGCTTCCTTTCAACATTCTCTCGAGTTGCTTGTCTTTGTTCCTGGATTTAAAAGCAAAATCAATTTTCCATCATTGTACAGTTACAAAAAGTACTTAAAAAACTGTATTATAATCTGCACAACTGGTGGAGAAACACACTTCTAACATCTCTCTTATAACAGTTTCTTGAAAAGACCAAATAAGAGTGTTATAGTTCAAGGGAGTCAGCTTCAAACTCTTGTAGATCTTCTTCCTCAAGCTGAGAAAACTGAGATCCAGATTTTAATCTCTTTCAGCCCTTCACCTTTGACCTAAACTAGAACTGATGCGTAGCAGTCTAGCTTGACATTTTGAGTTTTAAGAAAGCTAATGACTTACAATCAAAGGTGAGTGAGGCTTCTATCAATGTGCACATTTTGCTTCCTTTTTCTTCTCCCATTTGCTCATGAGTCTGAAAGAGGATTCTTATCTACCACATATTATGCAACCGCTGAACTCGAATACACTTTTGAGAACATTTCTCAGCTTCATAACCTTGTGATAACAATCACCTTGCAACAATGTTATCATCACTTCCAAAAGTGTCTATCATTAGATCGACTTACCCCAATAACTTCTGAAATATGGTATATCTGTGCTTCAAGGGCTGCAATCTCTTTTTGCTTCTCAACATTCTCCCTGCAAACAATAAATTGTTATTGTTACATCATGTTAGAAAAGTAAAAAATATAAGAAAGTTATCCATTAAGTATACAAACTATGTAACAGACCAAAGCACTCTTTATCCTTTTCAGTCCAAGACTGTTTACCAACAACTAACTCAGAATGCTTTGATCTACTGAAAATAACTTATACATCTTGAACACAGAAGTCTTTTATTTGAAATATTTTGCTGATCACCCACATAGAATCACACAGATTACAATAAAAAAATAATGGAGGTGAAATTCATGTAAGCAAGATTGCTTTGTTGTTGAGATCAGCTGCATCTTAGATAATTTACTTTCATTGGAAACTGCTTTATGATTTTTTTTTCAAAATTTTTTCTGAGATGAGTGCCACGGTTCCCCTCAAGGTGGCTATAGTTATAGAATGACTAAATATCGTTAGTACTGTCAGTAGTACTGTTTTTACTTCTCTGACCTCCCTTTTCCTGCTTTCGACTTGGCAAACAGGGTATGATCCAATTTATCCAAAGGCACTCCTGCAATCAAACATAAGTTTATTAATATATGTCATTCTAGGAATAAAGAGCTTTGTTCACTTTGTTTTGTTAAATAATGATAAGTCAAAAGGCCAGCTTTTTCTCTAATTAAAATAGGATTTTAAAAAATAACCCAGTCTAAAGTTTATTGCTCAACACATTTTGTTCAAGTCCATATTTATAAAGCTTCCTTTTTAACTTTAGTTACTAGTTAATAACAATTTTCAAAAAATAAAACAGTTTCTTGCTGTTCCTATTAAATTCTTTAGGCTTGAAGCGTGCAATGCTGATGTAGCAGGAGGCATGAGACAGAGACAATTTTAATATTTCAAAACAATAACATGGATTCTGGCTATAGATAACATTGATTTCATAAATTGTTATAACTTTAATTAAGGAAACAACCCCTTTTTTATCTTCTCTAATAGAAATAAACATTTCCAAACAAAATTTGCACAATTCAGCAACGCTACACATCAATCTATATCACTACCAATCCCCAGCCTCGTAAGTCAAAAACTACATTCCAATCTTTTTTTAATTTATTGTCATGGTTCCTGCAGTTTGACAATGAGAATGAAAAAAAAAACAGGTCAGTCTGTAACTTAAAGAATAATTCCCACACTTGGTTAACAATAATACTATGAGTATCAACCATTGGTGTAATATTCTCATTATTAAACAGCTTTTAGAAAAAGAGGAACTTACCTTTTGTACTGAACAGCCTTTGAGCTCTCTGCTCAAGAGTTCTTGTGAAAACAAAACATAACAAATGTTAACTTTCATCATTTTGAACAGTGAAATTAATTAACTGCAATATTCATTGATAGCAATGAATCACAATTAAATAACAAATACAATTAACATTTTTTATTGTTTGAAACTGTTACAGATCAGTAGCTGAAAGCTTGTAGGCAGTAGCAGGTCAATAGACTTGGCCTGACCTAATACACATATTCTCAACTTATTTTCAACAAATAATGTTGAAATGAGCTAACACAATATCCCTACCCTCCACATTTCAGGCCAAGGGCTTGCAGGGCTTGCTTAAGACGATCGAGTCCAAGGGAGGCTAACTCCTACAAAACAAACACAATTATTCAAAGGAATGTATTGATTCATCCAGTGGAGTAAGATAAATCAACAAATTTAAATCACTTACTAGAAGCTTTAGAAAGTTAATGCAACAATGATGCAACCGTCACACGACAGATTGCCAGTTATCTGTTGAAGACTTGAGATATAGTTGCAATGCTGTTTTGTTGCACTAACTTTCAAAAATTTCCAGTAAGCGATTTAAATTTGTTGATTAAACACAATTATTATATCATCAATCATAAATCAACCAGTAAAAGACACAACAAAAGAGATCTCCCATCATATTTATCGTCATCACCACCATCATGGCAGCAATGGTTAACTACTGCAAAAGGAAAGTTTATTATATTATATTATATTGTATTATAAATTATATTGTATTGAATTGTATTGTTACTTGTATTTATTGTATCGTATTGTATTGTATTGTATTGTATTGTATTATATTGTATTGTATTATGTAATTTGGTGTACAAAAAACATTGTTGAGTGTTAAATTAGGAGTTACTACTGACTGAGGTTAAAAACCATTAAAAAATCTTCTAACGCATTCAAAATTAAAGCAGGAGCCACTATTGGGAGACTGTGGAGGTCTAGTAGACTACTTTACATCAATTCAAAACCAATCCATTGATTGACCAAAGAAAGTCACAAACCATCTAGCGTATGAGCGAAGCACAGGAAAACTTTTACAAGGTTGAGAAAATTTATGCCGGCCACCCTTTGTGGCTTGCTATAAAAAATGTAAGTTAACTTCTCCTAGTTGATGCTAACTCTTGTGAAATTTGAAAGTTTAGTTTTCAAAGTTAAACAACAGTAGCTGTAACCATCACTGCACTCACCTCTGATGAGGAAAATGCAGACAGGTCAAGATGAGCTCCCGAATGTGCCAAGGCACTACTTGTGTCTTTCTGCAGAAACAAAAAACTCTTCCTTTCAGTATGAAATATAAGAAACAAAATTAGAACAAATCTAGCACTACTCTTGAAAGAAAAAATGGAAAATTTTACCTTCTATGTCAAAAAACATGTACTGCAATTGTATGGTTCCTCATAACTTTAGGTGACTGGTATAATTTTTTATTTTGCATGCATGGTTGGCAGAAGTAAAACTTTGTTTGGGAGGGGGAGGGAGACACAGTGGAAATGGTAAGGTTCAAAAGGAC
Organism: Hydrozoanthus tunicans; assembly: GCA_026413305.1. NCBI lineage: Eukaryota > Metazoa > Cnidaria > Anthozoa > Zoantharia > Hydrozoanthidae > Hydrozoanthus > Hydrozoanthus tunicans. The sequence continues at coordinate 11,736 of JAOBAT010052862.1, forward strand.
ATAAAAATGGTCAATTATCTTGTCCGATGAGCTCTGCATAATATTGAGCACATAATTCATGAAATCTGAATTCCAATTTAAAATTTGCTATGTTAGGCTGAAAAGTCCATTACCCAAGTTTTGTGTTTTCTTTTTTTCCAAATTACCCTCCTTGCAAAGTGACACTCATGAATTCTAAATTTTACTCTACCCATATCATTACAAACAGTAAACCAACTTTGCCACATGTAAAAGTTTTCTTTCTTACCGGCCAGCCTGGAAACTTTCCTTCAATCCACTGCAACTCAAACTCTGCCATCAATTGTTCTATCTCCTGTAAAAATAAGTTAGGTATGTTTGAGCTGGAGAAATACAAAGCTCAATGGTGCTTGTCATTTAAGTCAGGCAATAATTACATGTATAAGTGTTAACAACAATAATTATTGCTTTCAATTCATGACTATACTCAACTTAGAAAGAACAGCTCAAAAGTTGTTCACAAAGATTATTTAACAAAAATCAAGAAAAAGCCTGAAGTGTCATTACTAAAATTGCTTATAATAATTATTATTAAATGAGGCATTTAATTTTACTAAAAATAAAATTTGAAAGTTCGTAGTCCTTTTTGTGCCAAGTTTGCACTTTCGAAGGCCTGAAACCCATTTTAGAACAGTCATACTGTTCTTAAATGGGTCTCAATATAACTACGTATAATTATATTGCAAGTACATTAATTCAAACCACTGGGATAAGGTCATATGAATATAAAAACTAGAAAAACATTTTACTGACATTACCTTTTCTAAATCATAAAGTGGCTGAACCCTCAGGCAGTAATCACAGATGTATTCCAATAATGCCTCTAGGTATCTAAGAGTTTGAAAACAGTTTCAGCTTTAAAAACCCTCACAATGCAAAGTAAATAATTCAATATCTACAATTTAAATGTTCCTCTTAACAACTTATTGTCAACAGCAAAGGAGTAAAGTAAAATCAGTCATGTCAATATTATATATATTTTATTTTTCATACTAAAATCCTCACTTAGGCCATTTTTGCACCAACTCTTCAATGCTCATAGTCGGTAGAGTGGAGAACTGTAAATTAAACTAACATTGTCATTGCTGATTCAAATCCGGCTTGAAGGACAATTTTCTAACTTTTTTTTTCTTTTTCTATATAAATTTAGTGTCGTTAAGAAACAAAAACATTTGAAAGCTCAAAGAGAAAATCAATATTCATTCAAATTCACTTAAATTGTTTTTGTACTAAGCCTTTTAATTGAAACTTTAAAATTTGTTTCACTTAAATTTTACCTTTTATACTCGAGGTTCTTGTTTTCTTTTGGAATATCAAACAACCGGTCAAAGTTTTCAAGATAGCTCAGGTAGTCGACTCGCTACAAATCAAAGTAAAGAGTTACTGTGAGAAAGTTATAATACAGGGTTAGAATAAACAGACATTCATTACTTGTACATGAAAAGTCATACCTAATTTGGGCTTGGGCTTTGGACTTGTGTCAAGCAAAATCTAACACCAGGGTTTCAATAAACTTTTTCGTAGTATGGCTAATCAAAAATATTTGAGAAGCAGCTAAAAAAAGTTGTCATTGTAGAAAGCTGTGGCTAGTTTTTACTCACCACACACAATCTTTCACAAATGTGTGACATGGCGATATGTAAAAAGCATTGATACATGTCATCGTCATCATCAATTTATCAAAGTCAGAAGTTTTTCCGTTTTTCAAGTGGTCATTGATTCTCCCTCCATTACCTTGCGTAACCTTTCCACATAACTCAATCACTTGCATCCTTAAAGCTCAGACCAACCCTGTGACTTTCTCTTTCCATCATTCTTCGCCAATTATCTTTGGTCCTCTTCTTCTTCTACCTTCAATCTTAAAATTCCATGCCTGTTTCACACACTTGTCATCACCTTTCTCAATACATGACCCAACCATCTCAAACTTCCTTCAGTTGTCAATCTACTTCAACAATTTTGTCCTTCAGTCCTAATCTTTCCATCAACTCTCTTGTGTTTATTCTATCTGCCAACTTCACACCACACATTTTTTGAACAATACACGTATGAAGTGTTTGTTATTAAGTTTGCAAATCGCATTCATTTTGACATTTAGCTAGGTATTTACAATTTAATATCTGACTTCAACCCTAAAATTTCTCTGTTAATTCATCAAAAATCAAGAGACCTAGAGTTTCAGTGAAATTGGCATATCATTGATCACCCCTTATCTCAAACCTGTAACACTGGGGGCAACCAAAGGGTTCACTTATAGTATTATATTAATTATTATTATTTAAAATTGAACACTGTGGAGAAAACACTTAATCATATTTTTCTCCACACTTTTCCATACATCATATAACCCTTTGGGCTTTCAAACACACTTGTAGGTAACTTGCAACTGTAAAACAAATAACATTAGTATAACTGTATTTCAGAAGTCAAACTGAATGGTAAATAAAGAATATAGGTCTCTATAGTTTATAAAAATCCTTAGAAAGGAGATAATAAAAGGATTTAAGGCAAGAAGACTGACTTCATTAAAAATACACTAACTGAATAAATTAGACAACCTTTCATTGCCATACTGACAACATCATCAGGAGCTGAAACTGGAGGTTTTACCAAATTCAACCCCCAGTTTGATATGATGTTGAATGTAGATATGGCATTGAAACAATGCCTTAAATCCAGTTAGCATTTTTTAAACTGTTTACTGAAGGTTACATTCATGATCCAAAACTGCTACTGTTACCTCAATGCCCTTCAAGTTGAGGAACTTGTCATACAACTCATGAAGATCCAGATACTTTCCATATCCCTCCTCGTCACTAAACTCAACTAGATCTATAACATGTAAAACATTAACTTAAAAACTTGCATGGTGAAAAGTGCTCAATGCAGGGGACAGAGCTGTTAAACATAACTTTTGCCAAGCAGAAAAGCTGTGCATTATAAATGTAGGGGAAAAAATCTACCTTAACAAAAGAGCTGAACTATTATCCAAATGCCAACATTCAACATAATGATTGTTACCAAGCATGAAACTCAAGTTCCTCCCTCCTTAAATAAATTTTTTAAGAGTATGGCTAATCAAAGGTATTTAAATTTTTTACTTTTTGGATTGAAACTGTTGTCATCTGTGAACTCAAAATTCAAACAACCAAAGAAAATTTCCATGTCTAAGTATGCTTTTGTCAAAAAAAGATTGGAATGTAAATTTTGACCAAGCAGGCTGGGGACTGGTAACCTGTGACGTAGCAGCAGTGAGTTATGTGGTTTTTGGTTAAAAAAATTCATTTCTGTTAAAAAATGTCATAAAATTTTCATTTCAAACATTTTCAAGGGAATAATTCATTAATTAAAGTTATAACAGTGTGATTGTTGTAGCCAGATTGAATTTTTTTAGATAAAAAAGATTGTCACTGCTTCAAGCCTCGTGTTACGTCATATACCTCCTGATACGTCATCATTGCACGCTTCAAGTCTAAAAGATGTAACAGGAATGGTGAGAAAAGGTTTTGTTTTCAAAAAGTACTATTATAAAAGGGTTCTACTTTTCATCTTGAACTTTAAAAAAAAGCTGTGCAAAACTGTTTCAAGTGGCTTATGGTTTTCAATTCAAGATATTAGTATTTAATGTTTTCAACTGATGACATCACTGGTGTTCTGTCAAATTTGCATTTTTTTAAAATCTGCTGCCAATCCATAATCTTTGGATCAATTTGAGCCAAACTTTGGTTGGTGATGTATCTTGAAGTAGATAGATCATTGGTACAAGTTTGGCTCAAATTCAAATCCCCTTACTCTGATGTTCTTCCGATGGGTTTTCTCTGGCTTCTTTCATTTGTAAGAACTCCATCTGCATTGGCTCAGCAACCTGAAAAAAAATAAAAACATTGTACTGAACTTAGGGTTAGCTTATTTAAAGCAAACTAATGCGCTTGCAAAAAACTCAAAGGAAGTAGGCTTGTTAACAAAGGTTTTACAAAGTTTTAAAACTGATAAAACACATAGGGAAAGATCACTTATAAAGAAAGTGATTTTTACCAAACACTCAATCAGAGTTTACTCTACTTATCATTCAGCAATTAACCTCATCATGGTTACGGATTTTAGCTGATGATAAAAAATCAAATTTTCACCACTAGTCATAATCTCACAAGCTTGCACAACTCTTGTTTAATATCTCTTTCTGTGTGAATTCAAGCCTGTTTGTTAGCTATGCCATAATGTTAAGACCCAACAAAGTTGAGACAGCTGTCTTTAGCTGCTCACAATCAGGCTCAAATTATTTTACAGGGTCCGACACAGGTTTAGTTCCTTCTGACCTTTGAGGCATCAGTGTCATTTTAATGGCTGTCTCCATAATTATATTTAGCATGTTTCTCACCATGATTAGTTTATCATCAAGTTAATTTACCTCATTAGGGTATTTCCTATGGTATTCTTTAAGACTCCTTAGCCTGCTGTAAAACTCAGCAAACTCGTTCGGACCAGACAACGCTGCTACCTCTTCTTTTCTCAACCTGAATAACAAACCACAATCTAATTTGAAACACAACCTCTTCATTTTACTGTAAATCACACTTTGTAGAAAACATATAATTATTATTTAATTTATACAATAAATAAATAAATATTTATAGCTGTCGCTACTCTAAGTTTCATGCTTTCACAATCATCTGGCAACTGACAGATTATGTTTATTATTCAAATATATAACAGTTTTACTTGATGATTTCAAACTACATGGCAGCTTTTGTTAGGAAGGTCAGAACATTTGTTAAGGATAACTTTTGACCGTCCTTTTATGATAGAAGTTTTCCTTCTAAGCATAATCTGCACCTTTTTTCGGCAGCTTGCTGAGTACTGAGTGCCTGGGGGGTACTTCGGGATAAAAAGGGTAGGGAAGACCGTCAGAAAGGTTTCCAAAATACCCTAAATATATCCAGGGATAAAAATTTCCCACCCTAAAAAATACCTCTCTGTTTTAAAATTACCCTAAAAATACCAATTGAAATCTGAAAATTTCCCTGGGTGGCTAGCGGGTCAGTGTTAAGTCCCCTCTTGTTGTGCCGAACATGGTATGCAGTAAAAGCTAAAAAAGCAAATAAAAAAAAACGCTGATGGCAGACAGTCTTTTGTCTTCTTGTTCAGTAGGCACGTTTGCTAAAACATGGGACTGCAAGCACTCCAATAGCTTCACGTTTTTAAACCCTAAAAATACCAGGTTCTTGCTTTGACATAGAATTTCTTTTAACAACCCCTAAAATATACAAGTCTGGCAATTTTTACCCCTGAAAAATATGACATTCATACCTACCATCACAATATAGGGAGTACCCCCCTCCCCCCTCAGGTTGAGTGCTTTTTTCCTTCACGCCAACACTGCATCAGTTTTTGATCAGTTTTTTACTCTAATTTATACAATATATATAATATTGGTACTGTGAAGCAACACAATATATTATGTTACTGTCAGATATATATTTGCCAGTAACATATGACATCACAATAGTATGATTACTGTAATTAAAGTTGAAGATCTGACTTTCTGACAAAATAGTAAAGAAGAGAACTTTCATGAACTTCGTCTTTTGTCTTTAATCAAAATATTGGTGCTGTGATCACAATAAATAAATCCAAATGACACAGTCAATTTAACAAAACTGAAATTAACCATTTGAAGTGTCTCCAAAGGCCATTGTACTAGAGACATCAATAAGGCAAAAGATAACCTGCAGACAAATCTGAACTTATCGTGCTTGCTGACAACTGATGACATTGTGAAAATGGATAAATTATGCACACACAAGCAGGACTGTTAGCATTGGATGTTTAGAACAAGAAACAGAAGATGAGCCAAGTTCCTTCCAAGAGAACTATAAAACTTTCTTCTGTCTGGTGTTAAGATTTGCATCTGAATTGATTTCAGAATTGTTGTGGAACTATTCCATCTAGTATTTTGATCTCATTATCCCAGCCAAACCTCTGTCCACCCTACACTATATAACAATTATTATAAAATATAAACTAAACAGTTAATTATCTGATAATCAAAAAACTGTAAAGTATACACCTGATCAATAAGTGAAAACACTTTCTTAGCTCGTAAGTCATGTTCATAATCATAAAAATATTAATATACACATGAAAATACTTAATTTTGATGCTTTGCAAATGGATTTAAAAAACAGATGAGTTGGCAAAAATGTACTTTCATTAATATCTATTCAAAATCCATTACATATTTAGTACATATTTATATATCTTACCCGTCATTGTCTTCATACAGACTGACCATAGTTTCAGCTGCAACAACTGATCTCTATAAAAACAGGAATCCAGTTATTATTAAATAAATATATTACTATCAATATTACTATTAATTAACCCTTTAACCCCTAAGAGTGCCAAATGATTAGCTTGTAAATTCTCATAACTTATGTACTTAATATTTCTATTAGTAGTTTGGGAGAATTTGAAAATTCATCTTCCAAGTTTTTTGTGGATGATCAAATTTTATATTCTCAACACTAATCAGCTTAATTTCTATAGTTAATGTAAAGAGAATTTAGATGTTGATCAATTGAAGTCTTGGGGGTTAAAGGGTTAATATAAGCATTGTTACTAATTTTTGTTATTGCTGCTTGCTTTGCTCACAGCAACACTATTACAGTCTGTTGTGGGATCCCTGTGTTGCAAGATAGTAGTCTATCTTGTGAGTAGGAGGGCAATGGATGATTTTAGCACCTGCAGTATCACAATATCATACTTCATCATGAAATGACTACACCACACCCTTACTCCCAGCACTTTACTTTTGATAAAAACCATTAGTTATTATTATTATTATTATTATCATAATCATCATTATTACCAATATTAACACTAGCCATAAGGAAATGGGATTCTCAACTTACATCCATCATTATTCTAACTCGATGATCACTGTTGATTTGCTCCTTCCCCTGTTGGTGTCAAAAGTAGTTTAAGAAATTGAGTGACGCGCTATATAAAAAAACCTTTTCTGTTACCGAACCCTTGTCCTGGATTAATCCTGCAACCATCAACATTAATATTTTTGTTTACTAACATTAATACTGGTATAAAGCTGCATACATGTACTTTTTGTCCCAGTACCTAGTACAGTAGTTACATTATTTAAACAGAAATTCCAGTTCAGCATAGCTGGTCTAAATGGAGATCTGTATAGAATAATATAATAATATAATAAGTTATAAACTATAAAAATGAAAACAAAAAACAAATTATTCAAAGGGTTCATAAGAGTGAAATTACTGAGGTGATTAAGATGTTGCTTGATATGGAATTTGAAAATCAGAAATCAATCAAGTAAATCGGTAACAGTCAATGAAAATCTGTTAATTGGCATCGAACAGTATCGGTTAATAGATGATCGATTGACTATTACACAGAAAGTTCTAAGCTGTATCACTGACGGCATTGATTGCTATGGGTTTTCCAGTCTCGGAACAGATTTAAGCTCCTTTTCGGAAATTTTAGCTGGGTAAGTCAAAGTCAATGTTATTTGATGCCAATCGATACCAATCAATGAGTAGAACGGCATTTCCAGTTATTGATTGGTCTTCGACTAGTTGGTATCAGTCGAGTAACTGGCATCAACTGCCATAGATATGTCATCAAATTTCATCAATCATTAAGTACATCTGAAACAGTAACAGGAAATCCTTTCTGAAGCTCCATCAGGCCAGTGGTCATATATCTATTCAATCCCAGGAACCTTTCTATTGTACTAAGAAGAAGTGAGTCTTAAAAGCCCTCTGGGGAGGACACGGTAAATATCTGTACTCACCCATACTTACTTATGCATATAGTAATGGTTGCCAAACTTCACATTTTCATTTTGGGAATTAAAAGATATACCCAAACCCTCAGCATTACTCCTAACCCTAACAGTGATTTCAAGAAATTTTGATTGCGCATAAAGTGGGGTTTAACCTGATATTGTGGCTTGAAGATCAATAGTGTCATATGCATTGCATGATCAATAGTTTTGTATTACATCGCATGCATATTCATATTTAGTATTGGTGATATGGAATTTTAGCCCAAGACACTAACCCAACAAAGTTTAGGCCCCAGCTCAATATAATTATACAACTAAGTCAACTATAACAAGTCAAGGAAAATGTTTTTTTCTCTACGTGCTTGAGTTAGAATCAACCCAATAACTCCCTGGTCTTGTATGGGAAGTTACTGGGCCGATCTTCAACCAATCACCATGCAGAATTTGCTTTTTTGGCCCTAGAAATTTGACTTGCCAAGCAATAAGCTTAAGTAACTAAGGAAGTCGCTCTCAAACACTTGCTGAAAGACGACTTGATTACCGTATAACATTTCAAGATCAGAGACACAAACATAATACAGAATTGAAACCTTTTCAAAACAATCAAAATTCCGAAATTAACATAAACTTGAACGTTTACCGAATTCAATTAGAACATAAAGATAGTAAGTGTCTTTGATGGAGTATTTTGGACAGATACTTTAGTCCAGAAGAGTTGCTACAAAAATTAAGTTTACGCACCGACGAGTTTTTATGCAACATTTCCGACACCATTTCATTTTCGATCCGCTCCCGCTCCTCGTGCAGCCTTCTCTGTTGTTCTATTACTGTCTCCATCGGAAAACTTTGGAATCAGTTCAATTCATACCCGTTTATTGGCTTACAAAAGTTTACGTCTCTCAGACGATGCACATGGAGTTTTTCAAAATGGCGACCATAAGAGTTGAGCCTGAAAATTTGTGTCCAGCAGAAAACCACGTGGTCGTCTATCAAGCTCTGATTGGCGAACTGTTTCGTGGACTCTTATACCGAGAAAGGAAAATAGAATGAATAATTTTTATGCTTTTTAACTTTTAGGTGTGGAAATATCACTAGGGAAACTAGTATTTTTCAATGAGTTTTAGATATACAGACCGATGAACTACTATACAATAAAAAGCTCGATTGTCTACACCTCCAACAGCAAGATTTGTGTAACAGCTTGTCTGCAGTCTTTGAAGCAAATACTTCGACACACCTAAGCAAAATGGCGGAATCAAATACTAAGCCGATGTCTATCGATTCTTTTCGTGCAAAGCAAGGTAACGTTAACTCTAAAACGACGCGTTGCTAGAAAGTAGATAAATGTTTGTTTCTTATGGGAATTTGTGTTTTGATTGCTTGTTTATTTTTTTGCAGCGGCGTCCGCACAATCAAAACCTTCTGACGCTGCTGGTGGCGATGCAAAACTTTCGCAAACGCCAACGAGCACGAAAAGACCGGCAAGTAGCGGAGGAAATCGGCGAGCGGCTTCCGTTGAGAATGTCAGCAAGAGCAACTTAAGTGGATCCAAGGAAAAATCTGCCAGTTCTATCTCTCTCGCGGAAAGGCAAGAACGAGTTCGAGTTTTGAGAGAGAAACAAGTCGAGGAAAGAAAGAAAAAAAATGAGGAGCGCAGATTAGCGTTTGAGGAACGAAAGCGTAAAAAGCTTGAAGATGACAAACTTAGGTTTGAAGATTTAAAGGCAAAAGTGTTGGGGAGTCAGGGCGCAGCCAATCAGGGCTCAGCAAATTTGAGGCCTGGGACCGGTCGTAAACTTCCTAATGTTCCTTCAGGTAGTCCTCAAAAAAGGCCCACCAGTGCATCTCCTGGCACCACCTCAACAAGGCCTTCATCTTTGCCCAAACAGCAGAGGCCAGTTTCAGCCACCACAAGAAAATCTCCCAGTGCTCACAATCTGCGAAGTCCATCCCAATCGAGTCCAACTTCAAGTACGGGCAGCCCGAGTGCATCATCAGAATCAACTCCTCGCCAGTCCCCTGCCTCAACACCTACCACATCTAGAAGTAGGAGTTACCTTGGGAAAGCATCGTCAACTTCACATCTTCCTGGCACAGACAGAAGAGCAAGTGCAGGATCATTAAACCTTCAGCCGTCATCAGCCAAATCAAGGCCTCGTTCAATGCATAGCCTAGCTCCTCAGAGGCAAAGTCTCAGCTCAAGAAGCACAAGCCATGATTCATTATCAGTAACTTCAAATCGGCCATTGACCAAGGCACATTCCACAAGTGCCCTGAACCAGCTTCGCACTGGTGACAGAACTAGTAGGAAAAATTTTTCTGGTCAAAAACCAGGAACCAAGGAAGAAAAGCGATCAAGTAAATCAACAGCACATGCTGGTAAGCAGAAGAGTAAGCCTGAGTCGAAACCCCATGCAGGGCTAACCGATGAGAAAGCAGCTAAAGAAGCACTTGCTGAAAGACGACGGAAGGCCCGTGAAGAAGCTGAGAGGCAAGCAGCTTTAGATAAAGAAAAGGCTGAACAAGATCGTATCAGAAAAGAAGAAGAGGAAAGGATAAGAAAAGAAGAAGAAGCGAAAGAAGAAGCCAGGCAAAGGGAGCTTGCTGAGTTACTTCAGCAACAAGAAGAAGAGCGGTTGCAGCAGGCAATTATTGAAGCTGAGAAACGAGCAAAGGAAGAAGCCGACTTACAAGCTGCAGAACAGAAAAGGAAAGAGGAGGAAAAGAAGCAAAAAGAGGAAGAAGAGAGGTTAGCTCGAGAACGAGAAGAGCAAAAATTAAAAGAAGATGAAGAGCGCAGGAAGTTGGAAGAGATTGAGAGAAATGAAAGGCGAAAGGTAAAACAAATTTTATAATGATCATACTTCAACTATTGAGGCACCCAAGGCAAAGTTTGCATTCAACCAACACTTATTTTGACTTTTAGTTAATTGATATAAAATCAAGACAGCAGGAAATCCCCAACTTCCAGGCCATTTTGACAAAATCATTAATTATATTTCCAACTAGGAAACTGATTTTTCTCATTTTATTGCTTTGGTTATCAAAATGTTTATTCAATAAAAAAAATTTTTAACAAGCAAGTCCATGGAATTCTTGATGAACTTCCATATTATTTTGACATGACTTTGATTCCTTTGTTATTTTTCTATTTATTATTTACAAGTTGAAATTAAAATGTAATTTAATGTATAACAAATACTAATTTTTAATTAAATTTGAAGAATTAATTGAATTTCCACTTAGGAAATTTAATTTATCTCATTTTCTTTTATAAATCTAATTAATAAAACCGGAAAGTAGCTTCCTACTTCTTGTAGCAAGTAGAAATTCTTGATGAGCTTCCACATTTTTATGTGGTTTTGGATTCCTTAGCACAGTTGATCTATTCAAATTACAAGTGTTCCAAACTATTTGTTTTATAAATAGAGAAATTGGAGTCAGGCATAGTGGTAAACTAAGTTAAAAGTATTGTTCGACACTTCTTTAAAATATATAGGTAAGGTTAAAGCATTTCAAGCATAAAAGCTTTGCTTTTCCTTAGTTCCACAATATGAACAAAGTATGTTAAATGCATAAATTCTCTAAAAACCATTGAAGACAATAGCAATGTCTATTATTCTATGAGCAGTTTTAAAATCAGTGTCAAACAAGTTTTTAAACTTATTTCAGGCTTCTCAAAACTAGCCGGCTGGCGGCCAAATGAGCTGCCACTTTCAGTGATTTAGACAACTTTAATGAAAATTGCAAAACCACTAACACAGAAGAAAATTCATCTTTACCCAAAAGTTCTGTTAGCCTCCACATGTTAAACAAGAAGTATCACGGTTCTTTTAAAGACATTATTTTTGTTTTAGGTGTCCTATTGTTTTATTGCATTTCGTGATTTTGAGCGCACTGTGATTTGGGGTTTGTAAGGCACAGGGGGCATCAGGAACCCTTATATAATGGGTTACAGTTTCAAATGACCAACAATGTGATGTAAAGGTCACATGTGTCTCATCTCAGTCCATCCAAATCAACTTTAAAACATTTAACTAAAAAAGTTTCTATCGAAAACTCTAGCAGTTACTGATGTTTTAAAACCAACTTATAAATCTCTTTACTTCGTGGCATCATATTAGATAGACTGAGGCGAGATGCAAGTGACCTGTAAGTCATATTGAACATTGCTCTTTTGAAGGGGACACTTTTATCAGAAACAATTTAAAGTTTTACACATCGTATCTTGGCGTACTTTCATTGTATGTTTTTCAAACTTGGCAAACCAATGTTTTTTATTGTATACTTTCTGAAAATCGAAAAACTGATTTTGGTCATATGCTCTTTAAGTAACAAATTACTCTGTTTTAATAGCGTGTTGAAATGATAATGAGCAGAACAAGACAAACTGCTGGGACAACTCAGATCAGTCAAAAGGTTAGTGTAGATTTATGTATTTTTGTGCAAGTATGTACAATTTATTTATTTATTCATGAAATAAATGTACTTTTTCATTTATTTATTTATTTATGAAATTATGTCATAATCATTGGTTTGATTAAATTTGCTGTGGTTTTCTTGCCAATAATAATTTCTCTACAAAGAAGTACTTAGAAGATTACCTCATGCTTAAGATTTTAAAATATTTAAAGGTCTAAATAGATCCATTTGTTCATTTAAGAAAAAGGTGGAATAAGCTGTCCTCATGTCCGTGCCCTAGCATATGGTGACATTTATCTGATTATCCATCAGTTCCATGTGTAATGTGAATTTATGGCAGCCAACACAAGAGGATTTGTTTGTCTCTGCCTTTCATGCTAGGACAAACAAATCATCAGATGACTTGTCTGCCCTCTAAATTATGTAAAAACAGCTAATAGCTTATATTTATAAATGAACAAAAACAACTCCTTTTTAAAAATTAAAAATTGTTCATTGATTTTGCACTCCTCAAAAGTTTTGTAAGTCTTACTTAAGACACTCAACATGGCGCCAGCTTTAATTCCTTTGCACATTGTGGAATGAATGAATCAGCGAGATGTGAAACTTTGACAGTTTTGCTAGTCATCAACATTACTGATATTAACATCATCATCATCTTCAATGCACCCATTTTAGCAATGGTACCATTATCATCTTTATAATATTATCATTAATGATTAATAACAAATTTCCTGTTGTCTTTTAGGAGACAAAAGATCTGGACCCAGAGGGTACAAAGCGAAAAGTTGATGAAATTCTCCAAAAAGCAAAAGACAGATCAAGCAATCAAGCTCAGCATGCTAAAACTATTACAGCTGGAGACCAGACAGACAATCAGAAAGCACCAGAGAAAGAAGAAACAGTTGCACAACAAATTGAGGACGTCTTAAGTTCAATTAATCAAACATTTGGAAGCTCCAAGCAAAATATGACAGTAAATGGTGAATCTAAAAATGTAGAGAATAGTTCAAATTTGGCCAATTCCGAAGTTCCTGAAGGTAACACACAGTTTGTAGATAGTAATGAAAACTCGCAGGAATTAAAAACTTGTACAAATTTGCCAGGGATTCCTAATATACAGATTGACGAACCTGCAGAAGATGTAGCACTCCACAAGGATTATGGGATTGAAAGTAGCAAACAGAGAACTTGTGTACTTGAAGACAACAGTAACAAAATGACCCAGAATTCTCCTGCAGAAAGTGGGACTCAGTTAGCTAATGGAAACTCAACAAATGGTGAAAACTCAGAAGATAAAATGGTAAGGTAACATTAGAGCAATGTTAGCTTTCAAGATGACAGATGTCCTGTTTAGGAGTCATGTCTTAAATGGGAGGTCCGGATAAACAAGGGAAAAAATTTCAGAAAATTTTGGTAATTTAAAGAGAATTCTAGAATTCAAGAACTCTAGATTCTTGTTGCCCTTGATGTAATCCAAACAATAACAGGGAAAGTCAAACACCGAACATGACAATGATCAGTAGAATTTTTTCTTGTATTTTAGACCACTTGATGATTTTAAAATTGATATACAGGAGTCCTAATAAGCTCTTGGGGGATGGAGAACATAATAATGAAAAATTAATAAGCATCTTTGGGTGTTTGGCACCTGAGAATTGCTTTGAGTAACAATAGTAGAACAAATACAAGGCAACCCAGTTTAAGGAATTGCTGAGATTAAATAACACAGTGTCTGCCCCTTAGAAACTCTGTACTACTAGTAATCCAAATTTGACATAACTTTTGCACTTCTGTACTTGAGGAAGCTAAAACGTCCTAATGGCGATAGTGAGCTCTTGTTGGAAAAGTCTGGTAGTGAAGACATTTCCCAAGATGTAGATGATGATGTTCTCTGGTCCAAAACAGAATCAGTTATGAGGGCACAGGAGGGTAAAGTTGTGGAGCTCCTTGAGAATGTGGGGATAGTTGCAGAACAGCATGACCAGTTCAATGACTGCAAAGAAGAGCATTTGTGGAGGGTAGTTGAAGGCAAAGCAGGGATTTTAGCAGATGCAGTTTAGTTAAGCAATGATAATGCCACTTGATATTTTCTATCAGTGTTATTTAGGGGATAATGGTGTAAGCTTAACAAGTCGTAAACTTCTGTTAGCCAACTACCTTGGACAACAAAGCTAGTCAAAACCTATCAAAGTCTGTATTTAAGGATAAAACTTCAATATTGAGTAGGGATAAAAAGGTTTTACTTGTTTTTTCAATGATTTCTCTTTGTACTGTAAGTGAAATTACATCAAGAGTCTCACAAGAAACTCCTTGTAAATTACGAGATTATAAAATAGTGTTACTTAAATATAGAAGATATTTTTTGTCAAGGCTTGAAGCTTTACTCAGTGATAATTAGTACTGTTCCCAATTTGTGTTTTTACATTTCAGATATTGGTAGACCGAACTAGCAATTGTTAGACAATGAGTAGAAAAAAACACTGTAAAATAATTAGTTTCAATTTTTACAAATATTGGGTAAAGCATTGGGTAATTGCATTTACTGCATATAGTTGACTAATGGCTTGGGGTTGACTTGCATTTCTGAGCCGAACAAAACATCTCTTTTATTTAACCCTTTCAGCCCTGATAAATTGATCAATATCTGACTTCTCCTTATATAACTCCTACAAGTTTGATGTTTAGTAATGAGAAAATGGAAAATGATCAAAGAAGACCTTTCCGGATGAGAAGCAAATGTCTTATCTAGTTTTGTGAGAACTGTGGGTCTAGATTTGGAGAATTTGGCAATAGATCATCTGACTGTCCAGGGCTGAAAGGTTTTGGGTCCAGTGAATATTAAACTTGTTGGTCAATATATTGCATTAAATGATTTTCCCAGCCATGAAAACATTAGAAGCCAAATTTCCAGCGTAAGTGAAAACATTATTTATAGAATTTGGTAATATCGTTTTCTTTATTTATCAGTTTTAATTTACACTTTGTAATTTATCTTCTGGAATGAAGACATCTGATGCAGTACTGGAAATTTTTTCTCAGGTTACCGTTTTGTCAACTGTGCAACCTTGTGCAGTAATCACAAAAATCTCACTCATCGTTAACAGTACAATAAAACGTAATCAAAGTTAAATACAGCTGTGTGTTCATTTTATATACTTTGGTTTTAAATTTACTTTTGAAATCCCTGTAAAATCCCATACATTTGCTTATCTTTAAATACAACAGCGTCACAAAGATAGCTATCTTTGTGACGCTGTTGTATTTATAATTAAGCAAATGTATGGGATTTTACAGTTTGCGTCGAAACGTTATTGAATTCGGGGTGGAAGCGGAATCTTGAATCATGAATCACGGCAAAAAAGTGAAATAATCATGAATCACATCTCGAATGCCTTAATTCATGAATCGTGGACAAAAAATAATAGATAAATCATGAAGAAATTCTATAAATGAATCGTTAATCATTGGTCGAAAAATATCGGGGAATCACGAATTATCATACTGAAAAGATACCGCTTCCACCCCCGATTGTAATGAATTAGGGCATTACTTTTATGAATATCTTTGAGCAGTTGTCTGTTTCCATCATTCTGAAATGTTTTTGGGTGGTTTGTTTCATAAAAAACAATGGGAAAAGGCGACAACTCAAGGACAGCGAGGTATTTGATATTTATTTCATGTGCGCAGGCCCGGATGGAGTGCAGACGTGTTCTTTTTAGCTCCAAGAACTTTTACTTTTACTTTCTACTTGCATTTTTTTTGTAGTTGTCACTGAAAAGCTTACAAAATACTCCCTTCTGGTTGGCCCTTTTCGACCATGTCTGACTTCCCTTTTGTTCTAGTGACGATTTGTTAACAGAAAAAAATTAAAGCTCCCTACAAAAAGATATAAAAAGATAGAGAACATTTTCTGTTGGTCGTTCCCGTAGTCGTGAGAACTCAAAAATTAAGCTTTTCAAAACGACGACGTTCAGGTTGCGCGCACGGTGCATTAATCAAAGTTAAATACAGCTGTGCGTTCATTTTATATACTTTGGTTTTGAATTTACTTTTAAAACCGTGCAGCTATTGTATTCACTATTGATCTCTGCCGTCGTCGTCGATGTTGCCGTTCTAGTTGCGTAAGGTCCCTGTTGCGGCCATTTTTGGCGTCCTTGAACAAAAGAATTTAGATGATCGATGCGCGCTGAAAATTTTGAAGTTTCAAACTTCTGAGATTGCCGGAAATGCGATATTTTTGTCAGTCCAAGCAAATTTTTTTCCATTTTTTCCTCGTCAATTTCTGTTTTCTTTGGCCAAACCATTGATGGGCTAAAGCCCGTCCAACCGCGTATGACACTCTGACTGATACAAAATAACAGCATATTTTAAAGCCTTGCAGGGAGATTACCCTTTCTTATCAAGAAAAACAAAAGGTGAACTCATATCAAGAATTCCTCAAAAAGTATCCGTTCAGTAGGCCGGTACATGGAATTTTCAAACTATTACGTAGCGAGCCAGACGTTAAATGAACGGCTTCATGAGCAGAACCAGTTTCTCGTTCACGACTGAAAAAAAAAACAAATTCACGATTAGTGTTTAGTTATTGCCTTCTTTTTAATAAGTGATTTTATTATACTGCAAGTCAAACTCCTTGGGCCACCAATCAAATCCTGCTCGCTGATTGGCCGAAAATCGGTCCCAAACTTCCCATACAGGACCGGGAAATATTGGACTGATTTCTCGCTAACGCGAGCGCGCAGAGATAGTCGTTTGTTCTCTCTCACTGATCTAGAACTGAAGCCATTTAATAAATATCTTGATAATCTCGTTTGCTCGGTCTGTCCGGGAAAATATTTGCCCGGACAAAACTCACACTCGGTTATTAAGATATTCGTATACTACATTTTGCCGGTATTTGCTCAATATAAAAGTTATTTGTTCCACTAAAGGGGAGGGGGGGCCGGCTCTCCAATCGAACCCGCGCCTGAAGTCTGGATAAGTTCCTGTTTAATGACTTTGTTAGTCAGAAAATTGTTGGGGAGGGCTGCTCCCCCCCCCAAAAAAAAATATTGGGGGTGAGGCATTATCCCCCGCCTCCCCCCCCCCCCTCCCCCTGGTCCCGCCGCCCATGTTTTTAAAGGTACAACTATCGAATACCCCGCACTTCGATCACGATATTTAATTACTCCTTCTTTAACCATTGTGCATTAGAATTAAGACATACCTCGCACACTGACTCCGATCGACTTCATAGCCCGCCCTGAGCCGACAGGCACAATTGAAAATCTATTCAACAATAATACCTATTGATTGGAATGGATAACCTTCCAGTATTCTAAAGCGTTTTTCGTTAACGTACACTGGAACTCCCACCACCTCAGAGTATGAAGGCATAGAAGGTAAACTCGTTTAAATAGCGCGTGTCAT
>JAOBAT010052873.1:0-26715 GCA_026413305.1 Hydrozoanthus tunicans
TTATCAATATCTATTTTATCAACCTTGATATTTGCTCCTGAAATTCAGCTTTTTTGAAAAAAGGTGGTGGGTGGCGGTTAATACCCCCCCCAAAATTGGGTCCCTAGGGTGGACCGTTGTTTTGACCTCTTCCCTTAGTTCAGATTTTTTAATTTTGTTAAATCTTCTCTTGTCAAAATGGTTGCTATTGAATCCATTATGAATTCAAACTAATTTTCAAACTCAGTTTCACAAAATTGGTTTCCATGAATGCATGCTAGTATAATCACATTTACCCTTCGATGGAATTTTTCTTTCTTTGTCATTGGTCTAAGGCCCACCACGTGATCCACATATATAAGTGCCTACAAATACGGCATTACCGTTTTGCAGAGACATGCGTAGTTTCAACCTTATGAGTTTAAAGTGGAAGTTTTACTGAGTAGTTTGTTATAAGATCTGAAACAACTATTCAAAAGTTTATTGTGGTTAACCAAAAATTACTGGGCGGCCGCCTGCCCAACCAAATTATTGGGGGGGGGATAAGATAACCTACTGTAAAAATATTTTGATCTGTTTAAACTAGAAGAAAACGCTAAAAAATTTTTATCAAGCGTTTAGGAGCCCAAATAATCAAGGCGTGTACGATAGAATACGGGTGATTTATCGTTGAATGATACTTTTTAAACTTTGAACGAAACTATTATAAAGTCCCTCACGACTATAATCTTCTCCTAGTTTTGTAGTATACAAAATTGTAGGCGTTTTTTAGAATTTGTTTATCAGCAGTGGTCATCACTGATTTTTAACTTAAATGCTTTTAAGGTGTCCACGTGAAAATTCGTTAACGACGATCTCGAAAATGTACATGTTCAATTATATATTTTCTCGAGTATGCGTCTATGGTGGAATTTTCAGTGCTTTCATATTAGCGAAAGCCTAAAACATGTTTCTAAAGAGGTAAAAATCTTTGCGGGGTACGTGTGGACAGACTCAAATCCCGCGGGTACTTCCTAATATGGTGTGGTAGGTATGACCATCGTATTTCTAGGGGTCAAAAATCGTCAAAACGGTGTTTTTAGGGGTTGTTAAAGGAAACCCTGTGTTAAACCAGAAGCCTGTTAGTTTTAAGGGGTTGAAAAACGGAGGACTTTTCCTACGGTCATCTCTACCCTTTTAGCCCCGAAGTATCTCCCCTCTCCCCCCGGATCCAAATCTAGAGAATGAAAAGTTTCGAAGTAAGGATGAACGGTATTACAACAGCAAAGTCAATAAACTAACTTCAGAGAATGGTTATAAGCATATCAAAGAAGAGGTAGACGATTAATTGTCATCCGACACGGTCTATAGCGTGCAAATGAATAATAATCGTTCTCTATGCAAGTGTTGCAGACGGAATCAAAACTACAACGTTTCGCGGTGTGGCGCAGATCCGAGCAGAGAATGATAATCGGTGTATAGGTATGTTACAGCATATGAAACACAGCGCCTTCCCTGACCTAACTTCATGCTTTACTTACTTTAACACAGCGTTCGTTCAGTCAGTCATTTGTTCTCTCGCAAAATGTGGTAAACCTTACCGGTGCATATATAGTATCTCTTGACATAAGACTAAGAGTCGAGACAAGCTTGCTTCTTTTCCGTCATTTGTAAACAGAGCCAGCTCTCGCAAGTTAAGTTAGACCATTTAAGAGAAAGTCTGTTCATTTTGAACGCACTTCCTCTCGAAAGAAAACACATTGAAACCTAAATTAAGAGCTCAAAAATTCGTATTTAATTTATTTTGCTTGGGGCATTGTTATTTTTACCTTACTGAACTTGCTGTCATTTTGTTCTAAGTTACTTTTCTTTGTTTTCTCGGCTACTGCTTACAACAACCGTTCTCAGTAACTACATATGAGGTGCAACTGTTTTACTGATAAACGGAATTCTTTCCCAGTAGCACTGACTCAGTTCAGCTGTTGTGTAATTATTCTTCTTACTGAAACTTAAAGATTATTTATTATCAATTTGTTACGAATATGACAGTTTTGGGAGACACGGAAACAATTGATAAACGTTAACACAAACGAAAGTCTTTGACAAATTATATACTAGAGCAATAATTAAAGCCGACTTGCTGCAAAAACAAGTTAAGATTAAACTGACTAACACATAATATATATAATTATATGTTTGCCAAAAAAATATTTTCCTTTAGTTTGAGAATTAGTTATAAGGCGGAAGCAGCGGTAGTTAAACTTTTCAGAAAGTTCTGTCAGTCTTGGGATTCTTTCCAATTTTGGGTTTAGTTGAGCATAAACTAATCTGAGTACAGTCTTTTGAGACTATAAAAGGCCAAAATGGTAAGGGCTTCAAAAACTGTTTGGGTTTAGTTGAGCATAAACTAATCTGAGTAGAGTCTTTTGAGACTATAAAAGGCCGAAAGGGTAAGGACTTCAAAAACTGTTCAAAAGTTACAAAGAGTTGCACCAATCGTCAGTCTACTTTTCAAAAGAAGCAAATGATTGGCCTTTTTTGGGTTTCATCAACTGGTTCAAAAGTTAGAATGAATTACATCAATCATTTCTACTCTTCAAGACAAGCAAAATGAATGGTCACTTTATAGGGTTTTATCAACAGGTTCAGAACAATTTAGCAGCAATATGTAAAAAGTTCCATTGTAAAAAACTTGAAAGTAGGTTGTTCACGAGTTAATGTTTAATTCAGAGATTTGCTTGTTGGTGTTTTAAGGGGGGGGGGGGGGCAAATTACTCAAGGATGTTAAGAGGGGGTGTAGAACGCTGTGGGAAAACCCTAAAATACCGAATAATTTAGTAAAAAATACCAGAAATTATAAAATTAGACTGAGTAGCGGCTCTTGAAGGGACTGGGGCTTGGGCTCTTGAGGGACCGGGGGCGAGGGAGAGGGACCCCGAATCCGTTGTTACATCGGGACTGTTTTCAGCACAGGCAGTCCCGGCACAAAATAGGTGTGGACACCGTTCGTTAATGGCAAAATTTTTTCTCGGGCCGGAGGCTAAGCTCTTTACATAGCAACACCTTTTGTAAGATCGTAAAAGCCTCGATAAACAGGAAGTTAACGCGGAGTGTGTGCACGAAGAAATGGTGTTTGAGAGTGCTACCAGTGTGAGCGCTACAATCACGTTCAAACACTTGTCAATTCTTATGAACACGCTTTACATTAGATAACTCGTTTGGTGTTTGGGGCGTAGCAAAGTTCTGATAGAATCGCCTAGCTACCGTAGCAGCCTTTCGTTTAGGGGAGAACAAGTGTCAATCAAGCGGGCCGCCTTGAGAGCGAAAAAAGCCTAGTTTCTTTTTATATTTAGCTTCGCTACTCTTTGGTAGTCGGAGAACCCAACAGGTTTTACAACCCAACTAATGGACTCCGAGGGCCTACGGTTTAACGTCCTTATCCGAGAAGACGCGAAGGTCTAACCGTTTGCAGATGTTGAAGCAAAGGCAGCACCTTCTTCTCAGCTATTGTAAGACCTTGAGTTACACCGGGAAGCGGACCCTTTCTTTTGGTTGTGCGTTCATTTAACATGGCGGCTCGCTTGATTGACAATCCCCCCCTCCCCCCTTCAAAAACAGCTGCTACGCAATTTACTGAGGGTTCACCTAGTTTTGTATCATGATGCCCGTGAACCAACTCTTATAAACCCATCCCGAAAACGCTCACCATATTTTAGTGTGGGCCTACCCCGAACAGTGTGTTTGTTTGTGTTATTGTTTGTGTTTGTGTGTTTGTGTGCTTTGCTTATCCTTTCACGCAAGCGCTCTACCTACAAGACTGCATGGGTATATAAGGCAAAACAAAAAAATTGCTTGTCTAGCGTCCGCGCCCGACCTGAAAAATGCCCCCGACCTCATTTTATTTTTTATTTTATGAAAACAAAAAAATTTTTGTAAAAAATATAAATGTGCACGCGCCCGCGATCTCCGTTCTCGTCAGCGTACTATTATTAAGAATATGCGCGACGCTTCTGCGCATTCATTCAGTCACAGCAACATGTGCACAAGGACACATGAATCTGATGAATATGGATAATTATCGTTAACGATTTTCTTTGCTTCGAATAGCAATCCATTTTAAATCTATAACTTGTAGCTTCTGTTCATAGGCCACAGTTAAGATGCACAGCATACAGAAAGTTCAGCGTCAGCAGCTGAACAGCTGAACTAACGTCATATTAACCTAAGGATCGGTGTTTTGATGAGAGAACCAGACTTAAGTTTTACATCATCTTTGATTTTAAACACTATTGATTGCACAGTTGAGCAATTAAAGTTGATGACTTGTAGCTGCAATTTGTAGGCCAAGTCAAGAGGCATAGCAGAAAGTTAGTTTACAAATAAACGTTTTCATTTTGTTGTTGTTTTAGCATAGCGAACAATGGGACCAGGGTTTTATATCACCCTTCAGAAGGTGCAAACTGTCTTACTCAGACAATATACTAAGCTTCTTTAGACTTTACTAAAAAAAAATCGCCCTCCCGACCTGGAAAAATTGAGATGGATGGACGCTATGGATGGATAGAGGCATTGATAGAGGCAAAACTGAGTTGCAAGATTTGCAACTCAGTTTTTATTGCATGTATTTGACTGCCAACTAAAAATACACCCTTGTTTCCAAAAAAGAACTGAGACGGATTTGTTATAAAATTAGTTAGAATTAAAGTTTCAGTCGTGCGGGCAACATCTCTCGAAGCCTCATTTCATCTTATAATTAAGTCTTTATTTCAAGTTGCACAGAACATAAGTAGTTACTAAAAACTACAATACTAGTTGAGAAAAATACAATTACATGCTAATTCACTAATATAATACAAATAAGAATGTAAATACAAAACTCATAAAATCTAAATTTAAAACTAATTATAAATATCTATACAAAGAACCCTGATACTTGAAATGGAACCTGTTTAAAACTGATAATTTGTGTCTTTTTCAGTATTAACTGTTTCTTAATGTAGTTGTTATAACCATTACATGCACTGGTTAAATCTTTTCTTCAATACTACTGCAAACATTTAGTTGAAAAGAAAAGAACAGATCAACAATTAGTTAATTGCTGAGCATTAGTCGTTCATTAAAGCCGATATAACCCACGTTTTGCCACAATATTAGTTAACAACCGTAATGTCATGATTGTCAAGGTGCTCAGGACTGCGGTTTTTGCGGAGGCCAGAATTTGAGAGCATCGAAGAACCGAAAGCATCACGAGCGCGTTTTACAACAAGATATCAATATATTCGCTGGCGTTCCTTTGCGTACCATCGGAATAGCTCGTGTATCTACTTATCAAAGATCATTCCAGTAGATTAAATTGTCATTTCATGACTCATTAAAAGTAATGACTAGAAGCTAAATCCCAAAGTTTTTGCAAATCAACTAGGATAATATTATCTTTCCTATTAAAAATGGGAACATCAGGGTTCGTACTCTTTGACTTTATGAAATTCGATGACTTTTTCATGACTTTTCTCGCCGATTTCCCATGACCTATAACTTTGTCAATTTGTTCCCTTAATACATCAAAAGTAGTTTCGTTTTTACTTTTTCCTAGCATGATTCAAACCAAACAAAGTGAAGAAAGGCTGTTTGTTTTGAGATATAGTAGCACTATCAAGTTTAACTCTAGGAGATAAAAAGATTTAACTCTCGCACGGTTTTACCGCACTGCGTCTCCGCGAGTCTTTCTCTGCGGTGAAATCATTGATTCAGTTCAGTGAAAATTAAAGGCATGTAGTTTTGTGCAAATGTTTGGATTGGTTATATTTCTTCTACACGTTGTCACCAATCTAAATTCAGCCAATTTTCTGTGAATTTCCATGACTTTCCAGGCCTGGAAAATGAAGTTATAAGATTCCATGACTTTTTAGGTTTTCCATGACTCGTATACTATGCTCGAATGCGTATCAAGAACCCTTCGGTCAAACTGAGCTTTTAGAGGACGTAAAATAATTCAATATAGCTTCAAAACCAGCAAACGTGTCTCTGTATAAGGTCTTTTCAGCCGGCAGATCAGTTTTGACGGAATGGAGACAAAGTTTGTATTGTATAAGCCATTATGAAACACGTACGTTCGCACTAACAATGGACAAAAACTCATTCTCCGCCGGCTTTGGCAGCAGTTGTATGTGGTCGTAAATACCGTCTGTAAGGGAAGCCGAACCATACACGGTTCTAATATGAATAAACAGCATATAGAAACAGATTATTAACTAAGATTTCCTATTAGCTGATCCTTGAAATGATTTATGAAACTCTTTGACATTATTCTTTGATCTTAAGATAGTTTCCGTCAAATGAACAAACACAATCATTATATCGGAAGAACCAATATACTAAACTAATAATATAAAAGAATAATTTGAATCGCCTTCCTCTTAACAAATCTTAACCGTCTCGAAGTGACTGCTGAAAACTGTTTGGCCAAGTCCAGCATACTTCGAAACTTCTGGTGCCGGTCGAGTCTGACGCACATTCGACTTATAAGCCGGTAGGTATTAACTTAAAATACATTGATAGAATGCAAGTTCTCGGGAGCGTTTGGATTTCGCTCGTTCTCGGTCGCATTGCCATTTAATATACTGCTTTCTGTTCGGCTCAATGCTTTGCCGGCATTTTGTCAAAAATGTAGTCTTTTCAGCTCTTTAGTACAACGACGCCCTTGTGGAACAAGCATCTAATCTTTATAGAATCCGTCAGACGTTGATTTATATTTTCTTTGTCTGCTCTATCTTGTTATTCAACAAACTTATAAACAATACTGATTCGAGGAACTGTGGAACTATGAGGTTGAGTAATTGAAGAAATTAGAGACATTTCAGCAATTTCAGAAGAGCCGAAATCCTAAAATTTGTCATCTGCCCCTAACCACTAGTGAGCGCCTTCGACGCTTGTTGGCTCGTTAGTTAAGCACCAATAATGCAAAAGTGACTCGAAAGGAGAGCAACAACAGATTAGCGTTAACAATCTGGCTGGTCATGGGAGGTTAACATCAACTATTGCATGTGCATGTAACAATTTTGCTTCTTTATATTGAGTATAGTACACCGGTATGTTTTGTTTTGTACGTGTTATTGAGAATTTCGGAGAAAAATAAGATTATTTTCTTCGGAAACACTGTCATCATAATTTGGTATTTTTACACTGATACATAAGAGTTTGCATTATGTATATAAACTAATTTTATAAAGCGCTCCTGCAGTTTATAGATCACTCTGCCCAAGTTGCAGAGCCTGAGATCGCCTGGTTGTTCTGAAGTCGGCGAAAAGTTATCCCGATGGGCATAGCAAGCATTCGGCCATATGACGTCAGAATGTCATCAAATTCTATTTTTAAAGCAGCAGTGCAATCTTTTTCAACCACGAGGAAGTTAACAAGTTTCTGTAGTTTTTAAGTTGCGTATGTTGTCCGAGAAAGATCCTGAAATGAATATAAGTGAAACTTATGATTTCCGCTGATCAATCTAAGGAAAAATTTTTATTTCAAACAAAAGTATTTCAATAATTCAGTTTTTTACACAAATAGGATTGTGAAAAAGCGGAACTTCTTTTGATCCTTTGAATAACCTTGTAATTGGGGATAAACGTTATTCCGTACACGACCCCTCTTTTCCTTATCACATCCTTGCCAAATCGAGACGAGAATGAGCCACAAGCGACACGCCTAGAAGATGACGTTTTACCTCGGCTGGCTTATTTACAGACGTGTGTAGAAAAACACGCTTTCCATCTGTTGAACTGATTCCACTAACCTCTTGGTGTCACAAGAATATAATCAGCGTTTGTTATTTTTCATGTTATGTACACGCTTTTTTCTTTAAGAACAGTTCCAACAAGAACAACGAGGCTCAGTTTTGCCAAAGTTTAAGAACATTTTAACCTTAAGAATCTAGAAACGGTGGAATTTCTTTTTTTGCCTAGAATAATCTTTATAATTGGGGATAAGCGTTAATCATATACACCCCCGGCTTTCTCCTTTGTCATTCAGACTCCCGCCAAATCGAGAATAGAAACGAGACAACAATGAGACATAAGCGACGCACCCACAAGATTTGCAGAAACGGCTTATCTTTCGCTTTTTTGCAGGCGAGTGTAGAATTAGAAAAATATACGCTTTCTGTTGAATTTCTTCTAACCTCTTGATATCACAAGAACATTCGCATATTTTGTTAACCCCACGTTACTGTGCCGGACAATGAGGGGCGGAAGGCAAAGGAATATTTTCTTAAATATGACAACATATATTTCAATTATTTTAAAAATACAAGTGTATGAATAACTATTTTTGCGTACTTTATTTTTTTTTTTTGCGCATTTGAACATAAGTTCGTCTAATACTAAAGGAAGCTTAGCAAACCGGAACGCTCTTTCTTTCTTTCATCCCACCCACTTTATCAACATCTGACTTCTCCTTACATAACACATACAAAAAGATCATTTTGTAAGGAGAAAATCGGAATCGATTAAAACTGGTAAATTTTTGAAGTGATGAAATGCGAAATTCCTCCAAACTGGTTACATGAGAAGTATAAATCCTAAGGGGGAGAATTTCACCAACAAGACATTCAGTGTCGTGTCTGGATCGGAGCTAAAAGGTTTACATTTAATAGACTTAACTTTTCTTTAGTTTTTTCACTCAAAACCCGAAAATCTTATTCTGTTAACATTCTTATAAAACGTTACGATAGTCATACTTGTCATGCAGAATTTACTGTCCCCAGCTTACAGCCAACTGAAGAACGAAACAGTCGGGCTTAGGGTTTAGAATTTCAAAAAATGATATTTTTTGCATTTTGAACCGTAGCAGTTTAGCTCTAATCGTCAAAGTAGGGTCTTAATGTTATCACTCTTATTGGCCGTTTACGGCTAAGCTAATTTTGTCACAAACCGAAGGAATATAAGGTCAGCCATTCCCGAGATGTCAAGTCTTCTTTGTGAGATTAGCAGGCCTATTCTGAACCTTGCAGCAAACTGAAGAGCGAAACACGCGGTTTAAAAACTGGGAGTTTTAATACTAGTTCAAAAAAGAAGGCTTCGTGCCTTTTTAACAGTATTGATTCAGCTTGTTTCAATATCAAAAGAGAATTTAAGCTTTAAGTTTATCTTTCTAGTATAGTTGAGTTCTCGGATTCGCGATCAATGATATCTGCTGAGTCTTTTCTATGAATTCCGCACGTGTAGATTTATTTTCTCCATCTTACAGCAAATTAGGGAGCAAAGCAGAAGGGTTTAGAATTTTATAGAAACAACTATGCCTTGTGTCTTTGTGTGTCTTGAATCGTAGCATTTCAACTTGTTTTGCTATCAAGATAATTTTTCTTCTAATTGGGTCATTTAGGCCTAAGCTTCTTTGTCTTTTAGTTGTGTTAAAGTTTAATGGAACAAGGTCAGCCATTCTTGAGATGTCAAGTTTTTTCTATAAAATAAGGCATGCATGCAAGCTCGATTAAAGCCAAATGAAATGATTAGAGCAAAGACAAAGAGGACATTGTTATTCAGTGACCAGGAGAAGTTCGGTTTCCCGTTTTTCAAGATCTGATGTGTCATCCTGTCTCTTCAGTGCCGCTGTTTCTTGATATGAGTGGGGTCTGCGGAACTGGAAATGGCAAAGAGGCTTCCAGGGGGAAAAATGAAGAAATTATAACGCTAGAGATTATAAAGCTAGTGTTTGTTAGAACAAGTAGCTTATTTGGGTTTAAATAAAGCATTTTGTGCCGGCAAAATAATAACTATGGTTTCGAGAATAATTTGCGTTAACTGAAGAAAAAGATGATATGAACCGCAAATTACGCCATCACTTGAAGAATTTGTTGGATCGGAACTTTAAGATTTATAAGACGGTTTAAATTTTTTTGACTCCTCACTGAGTTCAACATTACACTTAAATCTCAACCTTTCTTAGCGCTTGATGTCAGCTCCAAAATAGGTTGTTTATTACAACCACAGGTTCGTTAATTGGCCAGGAGTGAACAAACACTGAAAAGAACTGACTTTGCTAGTCAGTGTGCCTGTCGGAGTTTTCGTCTGTCCTTTCACACTAACAGTGTAAACTATGTAAGTATTTTTAAACCACTGTTATCTTTGGTTTCATAATATTTAGTCCAAATGTTTTGTTCACTCGGCTGTAGTTGAAAGAAGGAATAAAAGCTTCCGGTACTTGGAGTTTAAGTAAGACATATTTATCCTAATGGAAGTTCAACAACAGCTTTACAGCGAGTTCGCCTGGTTTGGCGCGTGATTAAACTTTACAGATCCATTTAACTCAAGTCATTAACAGTAGCGTGGTCTGTTGCAAAAAACCACGAAAGAAAAAAAATGAACAAAGAGAGGAGCCTGCCAAATTTTCACCAACAAGGCCAAGGTTATACCAACGTAAACTAAGACTATATTAGTATTTTATTTTGGCAGCTGCTAGGGTCTGAACTACAAAGGGAACGATTTGTTTCTCTGCAATCTCATTTCCTTTTCATCGGTGTCTCGAATTACGAAACACGCAAACCTAAATAGATCTATCTTTTGTAGAGCAAAACAAGCCCGTTTAGCCATATACTCGATTTTTTTTTTATAAGAACAACTTTATCAGAACAACGAGGTTCAGATTGGACAAAATCTAAGAACAATTTATAAACAAGCTGAGGCTCGGGGCTCGATAACTATTTCAGTGAAACTTTACCCAGCTTCGACATTTAACTTATGGCAATACGAAATGATTTGCAGTTTCTCTCTTTTAATCAGTCATTGCTTAAAATTTTTTGCAGTACACGTATATATACTTGCCGGCCCCGAAGTTAGTTTTTGCAATTTGCTTTCCAATACATGTATTGCAATTCCTTAGGCTTAGTTTTTATTCGATTTAAACCACACATAATAAGAACAATTTGAGACTCAAATCGCCGAAAATTTAAGAATAACGAGTCTCTGAAAAATTTACAGGTTCTTATAATAAAAGCTGTACTTGATATCAAAAGCGTGAACCGTTATAAAGTCATCTATCTGTATC
This sequence comes from Hydrozoanthus tunicans, assembly GCA_026413305.1. NCBI lineage: Eukaryota > Metazoa > Cnidaria > Anthozoa > Zoantharia > Hydrozoanthidae > Hydrozoanthus > Hydrozoanthus tunicans. The sequence goes on from JAOBAT010052873.1 coordinate 10,996, forward strand.
TTACGTTTTTTACATGAGCAAACTTTACTGATAAAGATTACCCACAGTTAAGAATAAGCTTGAAAATTAACAATCAGGCTGAAATTTTGATTAGGCAATTTTAAAAAATGTCTTTTTATCCTTGTACGCAGAGTTGAGTTCTATATGTAAGTTCATACGGTAAAATTTCAAACTTTGAATGCTCCTACGGCGTTCAGTGCATATGTTTCGCAACAACAAGTTTATGGTATAACTACTGCACTACGATCAAGATTAACCTCGATGACAATAGAAAATAATGGAATGGAATTAAGAACAATTCAAGGACCTTGAGCCGCTTAAGTCGTCAAAAAATCTATATATAAGAGCAGTTCAGCCTCACCGAAAGTTAATGGATCTTCTAAAAAACGTGTAAGTTTTGAATATGTACTTGAAACGATTTCTCTGATTTTATTGAACTCATATCACACAATCAGTTCAGCTCTCAGATTGATTTCAATAGACAATATTCATTACGGGGAATTACGTTCCAATCTTTTAGTAAAAGCAGTTTATTTTTGTATTCAATGACCCGCGAGCTGAAACATCAGAAAGCTTGCTAACCGAAAAATCTGTCACGTGCAGTGGCGAAAGGTTTTGACTTTGATAACGCGAACGTTTTCGATTCGTTCAGTAAGAGGTTTAGATAATATGCAACAAGAAATAAGTTCGGGCCAAATATTTTTTGAACAAAACATGAAATTTCATTTGCTCAGTGCAGATTGGTAATCCGCCCGAAACCAGAAAAAATCTTAAAATAGGAACTGATGGCTCTTTTCCAAAACGGACATCACATCGTCTACGCAAAATTACCTCACGTCAAAACAAGGTTACACCCCTCATTATTTTTTCGGCTAGATTTTGTATAGATTCTGTAAAACGCCATGTTTCACCCGTGCCATAACTAATGAGATTTATGCAATTCTTGCATGAATGGGATTATCACAGCGGATATCGCCTGAAGGAACAATAAAAAGACAATAAAGTTATTAACCCCGATTGCTAAATAGTTGTAGCTTTATTTTCATTAACGAAGGACTCTCCATCAAGTGTTACAACGCGTCTGTAACTATTACCAGAAGCTAAATTGTTCTAAGATGCAAAGAAATGTCAAACACGAAAGTTATCTGTTTTAGCCATTCGAAAAATAACTGTTAAACTCTTTTAGCTTCTTTTCAGCTTTGATTTGTCTTAAGCTGCCGGTTTCAGTTTTGCTACGAGAATCCGGTTCGGAGCGTGACAAAATTAAGCTAAGAAGTACACCGTAATCAGATTAAATAAATGCAGTTTGATAGCTGTCCATATTCGGTTGAGACGTTCCCGTGGGCAATAGCGAGTAATCAAGTTCAGATGTGTGAGTCAAAAAGCTTGTGGTACTGACGAGCCTGTCATTAAAATTTATTATTTACATTCCATTTGCTTGTGAGATTATCCGATAGTATAATTAGTTAAGTATGTCTTTAAATGTAGAAACTTTGCATACTTGAGGATTTTCTTAAGCTTTTTAAACGGTATAAGAGTTTCAAGTCGGATAATATTCCGGGCAATTTCCAATAACACGTTGATATTAACTAATAGTTTTCCGCACGAGACACTTAAGATAACCTTTGTAAAGTTTTTAATCCATTTTAAAGGCATTAAGGGCTCTTTGCTTGGCTTTTAAACCACAGCTGTATCAAATCATACTCAAATTTGAATAGTGGCCTAAACGGAAGAGTGTCGAAACCCTACTTCACGCCTCCTTTGCAGTCAGGTATTAAGGCGGATTAATAGTTCACGAAAGTCACGCGAAGTTAAGGTTCGTGACTCTGGTGTATGTAATCTATGAGTTACGCATTGTTCTGGGGATTTCTTGGTCAACAACGGGGATCAATACACATAGGGGCGGAATCATTTTCTGCTATTGTGACACAATGTTTCAAACTTTGCGTTCAGCATGATTTTGTGATGTTTTTCTTCTGCGGATGAACGTAAGAGCACAGACTTTACAATGATGATATGTTGTAGGAACTGAATGCATTACAAATGCACAAAGCTTGTCGACGAGCGTTTTTTGCGGCTTCACACCGTTCAAGCGGAGACTGACCGCAAAGAAATTCTCTCACTTGTTGTGAAATGTTGTGTCGTTTGCAATCATCAGAGGTGGCTTTGTTTGCATTGTATCACAGCTCGCCGGAAAGAGAGTTTCTCCAACATAGCGGAAGTTTTGAAGGCGAGGTCAACTATTTTCTACTGAGGCCGAGCTTCGCTAGATGCACTGATCAAAGGATACAGCCAAATTTATAAGATGTAGGCTCACTCAATTTGTAAGAACCATTTAAAAGATTATCGTTTTCGAAAAATTGTTCAAACTGTGATTTCTTTTATACAGACCAAAGTGAGCAAAGGTCAGACGCCGGTCTGACGGGCTTGTTTGCAGGGAAGAACGTAAGTACAGTGTATTGAAATACTTTAGTCTGCATATCTGCCTTGCTTTTATTATCTGTTTTCTTTCCGCGCACACAATTCCTGACTTGTGCTCGGTTTAAAGATCAGTTTCTATCATTCATTGTCACGACAAGAAATTTATTTTTATTGGTTCAAAGTGAGTTTCAATTTTACCGTAAACTTGACAAATATTTTTTTGTAATAATGAGGGATGTCGTTTTGCACGGTAGTGCAAGCTATTTTTAAACAGCATATTGTTAATACCGTCCTGTGAAAAAATCGCCACGTAATACTTCGTTTTAGGCTGTTTTCTGCGAGAATACCGTCTAACAAAGATTGTCGGACGGCTGGCCGGCCGCTAGAACACAAAATTGTAAGTTTTACATCCAAACACCTTATACCAAAATAAAATTGTGAAGCGTTATCAATGCTGGCACCGGGTTAGTTGAAAAGATATAGTATCGGCTTTCCGATCTTGATCTTGCCAAAACTGTGCTACTCTTATACTTAAATAAATGATAACATTGTTTGATTTTGGGAGTTAACACTGAGTTGATCTAAGAGTTGAATGTTATTCGCTGTTTAAAAACATGATACACTTGGTTGCTGGGACGACTTCCAGAAGTAGAGTAGATTAGATATGAAACGTCACTTGCCGTACGTGTTCTCAAATTGCCAGTTCCACTTGAGACACAATCATCCACGCTTCAGACATTTTGTACAACCTCTTCAAAGCTAAAAAACCTAACTGTCGGAAATAGCTCGATGAAAAAGCATTTTCGAGTTTTCTTGGTGAAGAAGGGAAAATTAAAGTTAATAACTTTCAACTTCGTGTAATTAAGTTGAACACGCAAGTTTTGCACGCCCACCTTTTTATATCTGATTTTACAACCCAGCTTTATTTTTTGCAAAAGCTCCGAACCGATTTTTGGTAAAATATCCTTTTATCTTAGCCGGATAGGAATACTCTAAATTTACCTGGCACTATGAAGATAGTTTGTGATCGAAACCTTACGAGTCAAATCTTACTCTCAAGCAAAACAAACTTCATCTTCATTTACCTAGGAAATTTTGTTACAACTAACCGAAAAACAGTTTTCGAAACCTTACAAATACATTTCTGTTAGACACATCTGTAGATACTTGGGATAAACGAAATTTCCATCATAAAAATGCCATAAGTAGTAAACGGGTGTTTTATCGATTATTCAATATATCCCATTCAATTAAAATTTTGCCTGTACCAACTTGGATTGGCTGCGTAAGTGTTCTTTTTTCGATTTTTAACACGGATATCTAGACGCGATATCACTAATTACGTCCCATCTGGACACCATCTGCTGTCAAAACACCAGTACTGGCATGGCGGTAAGTTATTCACGATTTCGGCAAATAATTAATTGGCCCTTAAAAGATTTAAGCAAATCTGTAAATTGAAACTAAGAAATGAAAAGCCAAAGCACATCATCTATGCATCAAAAAGCCTATTTTCGCCGATTGCACCCTGTTTTCATGTTACGATTTTGTCAGAGCCAGTTTGCCCTTGCGTAGTAGGGTTAAGCATTTATGTACAATTTGGTTGGACCTGCAACTAGCAGGTTCCTTTGGTTTTTAGTTTTTAAATGACTCCAGTTAAGTTTATAAAAGTAAATCAATTGTTCGTGTTTTTGTCCTTCAGCAGCTCGTATTTTTGAGACAACGCATGTTTCTCCCGTCTTTTGTATGATTCAACTCAAACGGTTATACAGTTTGACGTTGATCGGCATACAAGTGATTGTTGTATAGAATAGGGCTACATGCTGTCCAATTTGGAAATAATTACAACCTCTATCTCTATTAATTACTTTTTATTTAATTATATGTCTTATTACTCAACTGTCAATTAAACTCTTGCTGCCTGCCGGAATACTTCAAGTACTCGGTTTTCACTTCACTGTTTCGTGAAACAATCAACCAAGTTCGGGGCCTTTTGAACTCTTTTTGCCAGTGCTGAAGTCCTTATTTCTTTACCTCAGAAGTCTGTCTTCCTCTACACAGTAAATCCAGAAGTATCGAAACAGAGAATAAAACTCGGCAAATTAAGGCTAGAAAAGTCAGAAAATTCTGCCAACTGCGCAGTCGCCTTACTGATCGGCGCACACACGCGACAAAGACGCCGATTGGCTAGTTTTGTATTTTCTGGGATTTGATTGGCTCAGAACAACGTGCATTTAATGAGTATTGAATCTGACAAAACCAACGGTGTGTTTCTTTAGGAAAATCCTATTCTGCATTCTGAATCTAAGAAGGGATTTATGAATCTAGAAAGCTGAATCATCTCTTAAAATCTCTTTACGAATCTTTTATTTCTTTTGCAAAAAGAAGGCTCACGCATTAATCCAATTTCGGATTGTCCCAAGAAGTGCACCCAGGTGAAGTTGATTAAAAACATAGGAGTTAGCAGTAAAGATGCCAACTTAATTAAATGTAAAACAGACTAGTAAGTTTGTTTAAGTTCGATCAGTTGACTAGTCTTTTGTGTTTTTTATTCACTTCTTATTCTAATGAACATCGTTTCTTGTAGTAATAAATTCTACCTTATAATCATAATTACCTCAGTTCGAGAAGTGCTGTAGCATGTCATGCGAAAGCTCGTCAGCATTAAAGCAATTTTTTAGGGATCGTTTTTATATAATGCGTTTTAGCGAATAATAGCAAACAAAGAACAAAAAATGGACAAAATTAAATTAAGAATTTTTTACAACACTGTTCGCGCTGGGAGAGGCTTTTAAAGCTCTTAAAAGTGAAGAAGTTCGGTTTAACCTTTTAATTCGATTTCTGTTGTGTCGCCCATTGTCAAATTTTGAACTAACTGAGCATACTGATAGGTATATAGCGGAGGGGTTGGCGCAGCGGTAAGATCTCTGCCTCCCAATCCTGAGGTCCCCGGTTCGATCCCCGGCCAGTTCGAGGGTTGAATATTTGGGCGACCTTCTTTCCCGCTAAAGGCCACTCAGCTTTCCATCCTTCCGGGGTCGGTAAAATGAGTACCAGCACACATGGACCGCTTTGAAGCGGCTGCCTGAGGCGCCTATGTATGCTTCCGGTCCGCTGGAGGTAAACTGATCACTGTAAAGCGCCTTTGAGCATTCATTTGGAAAAGGCGTTATATAAATGCACCACTTTACTTTACTTTACTTTATTTAAAACTACTTCCCGAGCACAACCATAGCACTTAAAAATCCGGTTAGAGTTCTCCGTTTGCTGTATCGAAAAGGTTTGACGTTTTTACTACCGCACTACAATGCAAGCTGTCGGCGGCGCATGCGAAGTGGCCGAGCGGTTAGCTTGTTTGACACGTAATCCTAGGGTCGCGAGTTCGAGCCCCGGTCAGATCACTATGTTGTGTCCTTGAGCAAGACACTTTACCTGACTTTGTTCCAGTCGATTCAGCTGTATAAATGAGTGCCAGCTCTGCTGGGTGCTTACCTGCGATTGATTAGTGTCCTGTCCAGGGGGAGTCAAAGACTCTCATCCGCTAAACACCACAGAAACCGGAGATAAGCGCCGGCCCGAGAAAGGATTTACATGCATTGCGACTCCCAGGTCTCAAAATTGGGCGCAGAAAATCATGGCTGTACGAGCCTCGGGCTTGTACTGGTGCCAGCATTCTGCATGCAGCAAAAAATTAAAATCTTTAGATTTCTTCAATGACTTGAATGATAATAGACTTTTCGTTGGAATAAAAGACTTAAAATTTGCATAGCATTTCAACAGGCACTGTTAACTTGAAAACCATCTTTTGAAAAATTACCAAGACATTTCGGTTTCTGCGGAATTAACTGATAGAATTTGTTTTCACTTCAGTAAACTATGAACCCACAAGGATTTATAATTATAGCAAATGGCTGTCGTGATTGCCTAACAGATCAGTTGTTGTCGTTTTGGGGAAACTTGATGGCTATCATGGAATTTTGTTGTAAGCATAATATTAATACTATGTATATTTTATATTAAGGGAATAAAACAGCATCGCTTGTGTTTCTTGACAATTTTAGAAAATGGTTATGACGTAAGAGGACACGAGGAAAGTGTTGAAAGAAAACGAGGCGAAGTCGAGTCTCTGCTTTTCGAGTGTCCTCTTGCGTCATAATCATTTTCTAAAATTGTCTAGAAACACAAGCAATGCTGTTTTATCCCTTTTAGAAAACAACTACAGAGAAAGTGGATTTTGGAAAATCCTCCATCTTTTTTGAAAAGAGATCTTGAGCTGTGTGACGTCAAATCCATTTTCTAGTCTCTCATAGAAAATAGATTTGTAACCAATCAGAGCGCGCGTTACATCAGGATTATTTTCTAATATACATTATTCCATATGTGTTAATTTTGCACAAATCGAATAGTTTCATAAAAAATGCGTTACAAATCAGCGTGTTTGTCCTTTTTGTTCTAATCCATTTTCTATGAACTAGTTACCAGTTCCCCTTCCCGCCCTCCCGATTCTAGTCAGAGCCAAAACTCGTCATCAGTTTTCCAAAAAAAGCGGCTTCCTGCTGCTCAAAAGCCAGGATTTTATTGAATTATCTACCGTCACATGGCATTTTTCATAGTTCTGCACTTTGAAACACGTGGGCACAAGGATCAGACAGAGTAATGTCTAGGGATGGCGTGCACTACTGTTAGATAGTATTTTTTCCTCATTCAACTATTCTTTTCACTGCCAAAGTATTCCTGTAATGTAAACATAGTTTAAAGTGGCCTAGGAAACCCTGCCTAGTCTCGAGTCTAGCCTGTCGAAGCAACAGGAAATACACCCTGCTGCGTGTCAAAACCGTTTGCCAAACCTTTATTAGAGACGTTTCCTGTTTCTATTTTAAAACTCGCGGCAACTGTTTTTACCCCTCCGCGTGGTGAAAGCCGTGGTTAAGTCTTGGCACAGCTAGAATAGCACGATAAGAAAAAAAAAAAGGTTAAAAAGTTCCTTTCTTGTAGTAGCTGTAAACAACCCGATCAACTTTAATGATCGATTGTTTTAATTTTAACACTGATTCATTTACATCTACAGAACGATCCGAAACGTGCAACAATGACTTTATACCAGTCGGTACAGGTCTAAGCACGTTTACATCAAACTAGTCAATTTCACCCCCAATCCACGTATTCAAGAAATAGGTGTAAGCATTTTGTACGTATAAACCGTGTTCACGAAGGAATTCTTTTCATTTGTGGACGCTTTGGGATTTGATTTATGAAAATATTCACACTTTGATGATTCGAAAGCAAGGGGGTTTTTGAAGTAAACATGCATAAGGCCTGTAGGCACACTTTGTAATAATCGTCACATTTTGTAACAGCTGCAATGACTTTGTATTAATTCTTTCACAATTTGTAGCACCAGCTGTCACACTTTCTGATAAACCTTGTCACACTTTGCAATAACATAGCTGTCACACTTTGTAACACACGTTTGTTACTAAACAAGCTGTCACACATTGTAATAAATCTTGTCACACTTTGTAATAACAAAGCTGTCACACTTTGTAATACATGTTTGTTACTAAAACAAGCTGTCACACATTGTAATAAATCTTGTCACACTTTCTGATACGGAAACTGGATATGGAATGGCAGCAGAGTTTTAAAAAACACAAATTTGCCTGAACCACTACTGAGTGGCGTCATCGGCGAATGACAAATGTCTTGGTTACATTATAACGCTAAACTTAAAGAAATACCTTTTGATATGAAACTTATATTATCTAAGTTCACACAAAAATGCGTTTATATACAATTATTAAGTTCCTTACCTCAAAAACGTTCAAGATTGAAAGTCGTCATACTCCACGTACTACAACTGCGCAATCACAAGTTCCCAGAGCCAAGCGCGATCCGTTTGGTCAGCGCCAACCAAAGTGATCGTGGCTCTGGGAACGAGGTTGAGGATACACAGCACACATGCGCTTTCGTCCAAAACTTGTATTCGTTTACTCGCAGTGCGTGTTTTAAACTCTCGAATAAGCCCCGCACTTCGAATAAGCGCCGTGGTGCTAATTTGCGAGTATTTCTCACTTTCACTGCCAAGTGTTCTTTTTATTTCTTTATTTGAAAACCAGTTAAGTAGTAAATTTCGTACATCTCTTTTACGTTACTCACTTTATTCCATCAATGTTCGTTAGCGTCGTACTTCGAAAATTCTCGGTGAGATTTGAAGAGGCGCGGTAAATCATTTTTTCTTCCCATAGAATCAATTTTTCAGTAAATCATTTTTTCTTTTTATAAAATCCTCCCAAAAAATGAACTCGATTCCTTTACGGTAATCTCGTTTGTGATTGCCATGGTGATGACAACGCTAGTGTTGACGTTAACGACGATGACGGCAACTGACAATGATGAAGGTGCTGATGACAGCCATGCTGACGAGACATCATTACTTAAGCGACAAAACAGATGTTGTGCATGCATGAACTCGAATTTTTAATCACTAAACCAAGAAAATCGGCTTAGAAACTGAAAAACTGTCAAGACTGCATTTGTTCAGCCGCTTTGAAAGAATTTTGTGTTGTTTATAAATCAAAGACTCAGTTCTACAAATATCAAAGAGTCATTTGGTATTCTTGAGGTACCTTTGATCAGGGAGGAGTTTATTTTGAATTTGTGACAGGAAATATGAAAGATAAAACGACAGGTTTCCTGTACGGTTTGTCAAAGTTGTCAGTCACCAGATTTGTAACTGACAATACAAAACTAAAGCCTTGCTTTCACCGCGTTCAAAATTTTCATACTCAAACTCCACCGCTGCCTTCGCTGCTGTAACTCAGCATATCAAAAAGGTTTTTAAAATTCCATCTTCAGTGTCATGGTGTTTTTGCCTAACAAAATGCCAATTTCACCTGTTATCTAGTTAACTCTATCGTTAATTGGCACCCCACCGACTGTAGAATAAACTTTATTTGTTCTCAAAGAACAGCACGCGGAGCCCCGTATATTACACGTTGCAGATTCGTCATGGTGTTAATTTCTTGGGTTAACTCTTGCTCATGCAAAAGGTTTCGATGCCATTTCGTTCAGTTACCAACACACACGGTAGAAAGCGAATTCTTGCAGGCGGCCGAGCGCAAACAATGTTCATGAAAGGTCACTTTATTTAACCTTGTTGATATTAAAACCTATTCACAATAATTGTCGAGATGAGCGAACCAATATTTCATGGATTATTTAATATAAGGAATCAAGTTTCCGGCGCCGAATACAACAACGAACGTCAGTTTATCAATGACTGGACAGCTCTGTCCTTCACGTGTTGTTGGTGCCGGAGAAACTGTACAGAATGAGTATTTCTATTTACCGATAGAGAATCACGTTGAGGTATGCTTATTTTGTGATTTTGTGAAGTTTAGTTCCTTGGAAACTGCAAAGAAACTCCTATTACAATCGTTTATGACGGCTTCTGTAGAAGTATTTAGTTTCAAAGTTACGGTTAGCTGGATTTTTTTGTCTTTAATTTTTTCATGTTTTCATGAAAGGGATATATGTGGTTGTTCTGCTATCAAGGACTTGAAATAAGAGAATATTCTAATCGCCGCTGATAATTTTTAGAATTGGAGGGTTACTTTCCGACAGAAAATCCTCATATTTTTTTGATGTTCCGCGAACCGTTATATTTTTAATTTTAGCTTTGGCATCTCATCTGACATTTCTCTTAAAGCAATCGACATCCTTTCAAAGAATAAATGTAAATTAGAAATTAATATCGAATTGCCGCAAAAACCACAAGGTTATCTCTGCCTTTGGCCGGAATGCCGGAATGACTTTCGTGCAATTATTTCTAAACTGCGAATCCGGTCTAGGAAGCTTTGGCGTTGTCCGAATATTGTGGTATTTGATCCCCAAGTGTACGTAAAGGCTTATTTAAAATATTCAAAGAGCATTTAGTGAGATCGTATTCTTGGCTTTGTTCGGTGCGAGCCGCGAACACGCGTAGGCAGTCACTTGCTGTGACATGCTGATAAAAAGAGTACCGGAAAATGTCAAGCGATCGTTATAAAATACGCATTGAAATGTTTCGTGACTCATTTCTTGGGACAAATTTATAAAACTAGGCTAGTGTTATGTTCAATGTTTCTGTAGGTGAGTAAGTTTCACTAAGAATAACGGTTGGCCGTTATTACTGTCAAGGGTGCATTTGAAATCCCCCCCAGGGGAAAGTGCTGAAATACGATAAGAATGCGGATAGCTCTAATACCATTTTTAATAAGTATGAGCAAAGGATAAATTGTATGGCAATATGCAAAATATTGTTTTAAGGACCAGTCATTAATGAAAGGGCGGGTAAGAGCCTAGAAGATATTTTCCATATGTCACACTGTTCCTCCAATGCCCAAGTCCCCAGAGAAAATCAATCCTAGTACCCAACTCTCCCCTCCCCTCCCCAGATCCCGACTCTTTCCTAAAATAACCAAAATTGCCAAACTAATTAGCTGTAACATGGAAAGAATGTGATACACACCTACGGACTCCGAGGGCCTACGGTTTAACCAGTCTTGTACCCAGGCTCTTCCTTACCCTCTCTCTTGGGGGAAGGGAAGAGCCTGGGTACGAGGTTGCGGTTTTAAACATATTATCCTAGAAGACGTGAAAGTCAAATAATTTGCATTAACCGACCAAGAGTATCACGTTTTTTCTAATATTCTCGTTCTCAGACCCTCAGTTAAGGTCCGGGATTTGAAATCGAGCCCAGGTTCGAATTCCCAAATTGCAAACTGACACCTTACCATCTGGGCTATATCGGATGGATGTTTCAGTACCAACTAAACTTAATTTCACTAACTACCTCCAACGGCCATGACGTTCTGTATTTAAACGCATCAGACTAAAATGTTTTCCCCAAAATGTGTCTTCATGGCCTTCACGGTGCCTACTATTTCATTAAAACTCACCAAAACACTTTAAAGAACAAATGTCGGACACTGTTTTTTGTTTGTATTTTGGGCTGCCAAAACTTTCTCAAGCACATGGAACGCACTGGTTATTGGAACTGCTCGTGTGGGCTACCTGAGTGTGTTAGCGTTAGTCGGCCGAGGCGCTGGAATTCGGTACTGATTGTGACGGAAAGAAAAGCGCACAAACTTTGACCCCACTGGTTATTGGAACTGCTTGTGTGGGCTACCTGTGCATGTTAGCGTCAGTCGGCCGAGGCGCTGGAATTCGGTACTGACGGTGACGGAAAGAAAAGCGCGCAAACTTTGACCGCACTGGTTGTAGGAACTGCTCGTGTGGGCTTCCTGTGTATGTTAGCGTCAGGCTGCCGAGGCGCTGGAATTCGGTACTGATTGTGACGGAAAGAAAAGCGCGCGAATCTTGACCCGGTGTTCATGGACCAGAACCAGTTCTTACAAAGTGATTCTGACAACAGTCTAGACGTGCCCAGAATTTTGATTCGTATAAATGTACATTACTTGAAAAAAGATTCAATGCTTAATGCGACAAAAAAGCTGAGTTGTGTGTTATCGGACGCAACACATGTCATTTGGTTTCTACAAAACATTTTAACTAGAGCCAGCTAGTAAATACTTTCCTGAATGCTGCGATCTGACTGCTTAACCTACTCACTATTCGTAAGGCACTTTCATCTACAATTTTAAGTAAACGTGGGTACTTTGTTTCTGATGGGGCTCATTTAAACCTGGTTTGTAGGGCGATACGCTGAAAATTTTGAACCTGTTCTTTTTTCTAGCAAAACAAGGTCTTATGACAGTTACGTTTACGTAAACTTTGTTCAAACTAAAAGCAGTCAGTTCCATATCTCATGAAAGGCCAAGTCAAAGGCAAAGAAACCAGAGCGGTCTAATAGAAACGGCAACAGTTACGGCTGTATTCTATCCGTTTATGTTTTAAGAATAATTTATACAATTGCTAAAGGATTAACAGCTTTGCACGAAACCAGGGAGAAATACCTTAGCAGATCTCGCTTCTAAATTCGTGTCGTGTTTATAGTAATAAAACATATATGGCTGTTTGTGTTTCCCATCTTCAAATTAGCAATTCATTTAAAACTATTGTCGTTTCAAAGTTAACGAAAACAATAAACGAAACTATGTAATTCCACGCTACATTTGGCAACTGAAAAATCTTTGAGTTGTGCTCATCTTCCGTACAGGCAAAACAAATATCTTTTTCATTTGTTGTAAAGGATATACGCTTTTGATTGCTTTTGTTTTTAACCGCGCTTCCAAACAATTTTTTGGATTATGATCAGAAGCTAACTAACAAAAGCATCCGAACAAGACATTTTGTCATTCATAATTATGGTCTTAAAACTCTTATTTTGTTTGTCTAAGATATTCATTTCTGAAGTCCCGTTTCCTGTTTAACTAAAAGTTCTTTCATACAGACCAAAAGACATTATCTTGTTGCCACGCAACCACTTTTCAAAGCCCATTCATTATTGGAAAACGACGCTGAGCAGAGTTTGTGGGTCTTCGCTCTTGAACGACGCCGTTTGCTCAATGAATCAAAGTTCTGGTTGAAATTCAAAGTTGCAACAATACTTCCTGCGTGCATTGTGCGTGTCCTTGATTAGCATAACATAGCTCCTAATTATAAATCCTCAGTTTTATACAGAATCTCTCTTCTAGCGAGCTATCTTGTCTTAAAGAGTTGTTGTATATTTCCTGACTTAACTAACCAAAAGTAGAATTTGGAGTTTTCTAACTGTTTTGTTTTCTATTTCAGGATGGGGCGGCTAGTCGCGCTGGTGCTCTTTGTCGGATGGGCGATAACAGAAACCACGGGTCATGGTGATCGTGTGTTCGGCGGAGCCAAAGGCGAAGGTAGTGCCCGTGCTAAACTAACATTATAATCTTGTCTTATGGTGCTTTAAGTCTTGCAAAGGTCACACGAGTCTAAAACATTTCTAAGTCTTAAACATGCGCGTTGTTGCGTGTGTTTGGACGGAACAACGCTAGGGTGGAGTGAAGATTTCTTTTAAAATATTACGTTATCATATTCTTTATTATTTCTATAATATATTTAACTTATTTTTGCTATTGATCTTTCAAGGTCTAGCTTAGACCCGTCAAATCTATCCGCTTAAGAGATACACGTTTTTTACTAAACTAAAGTAATCTTATATAGAAACGAGGCATAAATTTTGTTATTATCACGAACTAGTAACTCGAATTAACACTGACAGCAATCTACATGTAAACTCATCCAGCATCCATGCAGTGCTTTTCAGAAATAGATTTGATTTAAAAAATGTTTCCAAAGGAAAATAACACACAGAGGAGATAAATATAAGTCTGGTTTTCTAGCACGTCTGTTTTTTTTCCAAGACTTTTTGCGGCTGTTATAAAGACTCTATCGTGCGCCAAGTATTCTCTAAAAATTGATAGTTTTCTTATTGTGAAGAAAGAAGAACAGTTTTTACGAAAAATGATAAAAAAACGAGGCCCGAAAAAGCAAAGCTAGCCCGCATACCGACTAAATCCAACATACCGTGAGGTTAATGCATAAGGTTTCTACTGGGCTGACTGGGTAAAATATGATTCGTTCAGTGTTTATGCGATGACATAAATGTGCCAGCCTTGAACGTTTCAGAGGACAATAGAGGTTTGATCACGTACGGGATAAGAATGCCTTAATTTGGGTATATAAGCGAAAGGCTCAGTTTATATAGCTCATCATCTCCGCACAAAATCGTTTCGAAGTCACTATCCTTAAAAGCTACCGTGTTAAGTCAGTTTATCAGCAAATATATTCATACTTTGGTCAAAGTGACTCAAAACGTTAAGGTGAGGTCGGTAGAAGGTTGGCTTGGCAGGGAGTTTCATTATTGGAGTAATGCTGGAGCCGGAATGAGCAAACTGCAAACTTGAAAACAGACTTCAGATATTCTTCTTTTTCTGTAAGAAATATAGAAGAATTTGAATCTATTTCCCCCCTCATGAATTTAACGACATTCTTAGCTTTTTTTCTTGGGGGAGGGGGAATTCGATCGTGAGACGAATTTGAAAATATCTTTAACGGTTTTAGGTTTTGGCAAAGACTGATTGTATTATTTTAGCCTGCAGGTAGAAAACTCAATAATGCTCAAATGACAGAGAAATGAGTAACGTAATTATGTAATTATCATAAAGAAATACTTGGACCACCGAAGTTTTTACTGTAGGAAACCTTTTGCGCACTGTAGGAATGTAGCGAAACTGGAATATTTGAAATAGACAACAGAAATAAATGAGTATTTTACCATCGTTAAGTTTGTTCTTGCGGTTTTGATGTAATTTACATTTTTTAGCCTACTGACTCGATATTCTCCAAAATGTCCGCATGCTATCGCATCGATGCTAACTCCCCGCCTTTTGCGGGAGATTAACGCATTTTAATTTCGTCTCCCGCTATCAGAACATAGTGTCCCGCTTATTTGAAAGCAGAGCGATTTTTTTATAACTGAAAAGAACCGTCGTCTGTTTAGCCCAGTTGGTAAGGCACTAGTCTGCGGGACGCCTGGTTCGATTCCCGGTGATGTCCTGACTCGGGAGACTAGGTTCTAGTGAGAGATAACTTGTCTCATCCATCCTGAAGTTATATTTGTTATTATGGACCTGAACAACAACATTTGACCTCTTCGCTATCATTTCTGTAAATAGTTCCTATTTATTTTTCTAAACGTTTAAAATATCTTCAAGCTTTTATCTCGCCAAGATGGGCTTCGTAGTGGAAGCGGCCTACCTTTGGAGTCAACTACAGAAGAAAACAAAAAACATACAGGTCACTTCCTGAATAATAATAAAAATAGTAGAGAAATATCACGATCATTGAATCCATGGTCTGAACGAAAGATTTACTAACAAACAATTGAGTTCACGCAACATAACTACAAAAGCAAAAAAAAATGATTGTAAAACTTACCTCTTCAAATGAATACCTCTTTCAATTCCATCTAAGGGCTGTAGAAAATCTTTGAAAAACTCAGAAGTACATTAGCATTGTAAACTAACTGCAAGTCTTTATCGCTCGCGGACGCGATTCTCGCTCTCCTCATGAACTGATCGTGACTCACGCTTGTTTGTTTCAGTTATCGAACACATTTGAAACAGAAGTCACGCTGTCGTCGCGTTTTGTTTCAGGACGGGATTTTGATGTTTTCGCGTTGCGTTGACAACGTGACGTATTCTTCTCAGGTCCTCGAGCTGTGCGCGCACTTAAGCTGAAGTCACGTTGTCGTCGCGTTTTGTTTCAGGACGGGATTTTGATGTTTTCGCGTTGCGTTGACAACGTGACGTATTCTTCTCAGGT
>JAOBAT010052884.1:0-31418 GCA_026413305.1 Hydrozoanthus tunicans
ATAACCTGTAAATAAAGAGCTGGAAAACAAATGTAAATAAAAAGAACTAAACATAGCCTGTAAATAAAGAGCTAAAAATAAACTGTAATTGAAAAGAACTAAACATAGCCTGTTAATAAAAGGCTAAAATAACCTGTAAATAAAAATAGCTAAACAGCCTATAACTAAAGAGCTGAAAATAACCTGTAAATGAAAAGAACTAAACATTGCCTGTAAATAAAGAGCTGAAAATAACCTGTAAATGAAAAGAACTAAACATAGTCGTAAATAATGAGCTGGAAATAAAATGTAAATAAAAAGAACTAAACATAACCTGTAAATGAAGATCTAAAAATAAACTGTAATTGAAAAGAACTAAACATAGCCTGTAAATAAGGAGATAAAATAACCTGTAAATAAAAATAGTTAAATATAGCCTATAAATAAAGAGCTGAAAATAACCTGTAAATGAAAAGAACTAAACCATGCCTGTAAATAAAGAGCTGCAAATAACCTGTAAATGAAAAGAACTAAACATAGCCTGTAAATAAAGAGCTGAAAATAACCTGAAAATGAAAAGAATTTAACATAGCCTGTAAATAAAAGCTGAAATAACCTGTAAATAAAAAGAAACATAGCCTGTAAATAAAGAGCTGGAAATAAACAATTAATTTTGCAGCGGACGCTTGGAATGCCTTACCCCTTTCCTTTTAAGCCAGTTTAAGCGTGGTATCAAGAAAGCGATATTTCAATTAACTAGTTATCGTTTTTTGCATGTTAAGTTTTAAATTAATGTAGTTTTATCTTCATATTTTTTCTCGGTTGTATTTATATTTATATTTTTACGTAATTATATTTTCATGTAGTTACCTTTAGAGGACCCCTCTGTAAACCACTTTTTTTGTGATGTTGGCATCCTCAATAAAGATTAACTATTATTATTATAAACTTTAAATAAAAAAATAAACTGTAATTGAAAGAACTAAACATAGCCTGTTAATAAAGAGCTAAAATAACCTGTAAATAAAAATAACTAAGCATAGCCTATAAATAAAGAGCTGAAAATAACCTGTAAATAAAAAAAACTTAACATAGCCTGAAAATAAAGCGCCGAAAATAACCTGTAAATGAAAATAACTAAACTAAGCCTGTAAATAAAAGCTTAAATAACCTGTAAATAAAAAGGACTAAACATAGCCTTTAAATAAAGAGCTGAAATAACCTGTAAATGAAAAGCGCTAAACATAGCCTGTACACAAAAAGAGCTGATCATAGCCTGTTCCTCAAAAATCTTTATCTTGATTTATGTTGTTATTATAATTGTTTTATCAGATAACAAAATATTGCGGAGATATAACTTGGAAAAGCCGAGTTCCTGATGGCAATCAAACCCATGACCTTTCATATACTAGTCAGATACACTGCCGCTGAGCTATGGGAACTCATTTGACGAGCAAGGTCATTAAATGTGTTATGACACACGGACTGCATCACATAAATCACACCAAGGCATTTGTGTCGAGGACAGGTAGGTCTTGGGTTGGATTCCTATCAGAAACCCGGTTTCTTCTGAGTTATAGTCTCCGCTTTGTTTCGTTATCTGGTATTACAAGCTCATTACCTCTATACAGATGTATTATTGTTTTGTTTTAACTAACATTAAAATCCATAATTTCAATGTTGTGCCAGACATTTACACCCCCATGGTTGCTACAAAGTTTTTGTGAAATAATTTTTATCACTTTGATTTTAGTTATCAAGCTTAACTGTCATACTGGAATCATTTCAAAAGTTATTAAATTGAATTACAAATTTCTTAGGGACAAACATTAATGCTGCAAAATTAAGAGAACCTTTTTTATTCACTTCTAAGAACGATCCACATTTTCTTATTGAAGTTATTGCAAGATATTCCCCATCCATAGGTCATGAAATAGTTCGAATGGGCCACTTGCATAATTCCGTTAAGTTTATCTTGTGTGTAGTTACTATCTGGGTTTCTTGAGGTTTTTCTTGTAACTGCACTATGGACTGAACCCTTGCCATATACTTCCTTGCAGATGTCCCAAATTTGAATAATTAGTGGCGATTTCTCATTTCATAACAAAACATACAATTTATAGACGGAATTATAAATGCACTCGAATTTGTCTGTAATAGCCTTTTGTACCAAACTTCACATGGGCAGTTACAAGTTACCCATGGCAACTAGTTTGTTACAGGAGAAAAATTTCAAGATGTTGTGTTTACAAAAGAAATTTTTCATACACACGCATTTTGACAAAATTTAAAAAATAAAGTAATAATTTGTCTACCATATTATTAGAAGGTAATCAAATAGGTCCTTGTCAACTTTCCAGTTTCCATAAGAATTGATTTTTTCGAATTAGACTCGGACTCATTCAATTTCGTATATAAATAGTTAAAACAAAACAAGCGAAAACCATCGAAATGGAAATCAGAGGCAAAAGATGTCTTTTATCGCACTTTTTTTTAAAAAAAATAAATAATAGTTTTGTTCTTTGCATGGTGAGATTGTTTACCTATTGCTATAACTGTGCATGTAATTTGAGTTTTTCTGGTGCTTTTTGTTGCAGGTTCTGTGATAGTATTTGTTCATGTGTAGTCAGTTCACACGACGCGGTCATCAGTTGTAAGCTATCTTCCTTTAGTCGTTCAATTCTTCTTGGTTCCAAGTGCTTGTGTGCAGTTGTTAGAATGTTACCAGTTCTTCCCTCTGTGATACATGCAACACCTGCCTCTGCAGGACAGAGTACAGCAGGTCTGAAAAATATGTTAAATTTGCCAAATCAGTGATCACAATTACAAGCATTATAAATCTTGTGGTAAACTGCTTATCAGGATCCATCCCGTGCTAACAGTTGATGAGTATCAATAGGTACTACATGTATATAGCTTCATGTGTGCACTAAATTGTACTGTTTATCAGCTGAGCTTGCACTATTTCATGTTTCTGTTACACTAATATAAATTCTGAGTAAACTAATTACAACAGCTTAAGAGAAACAAGTTTCTGAAAGAGCTGTAGGGGGCCCTGTAATTAATTTGTGATATTGAGAATCAAGAGTTGAGTTGACACACAGCTCTCCTTGCTTTAAATGCCGTTTCTTAAATCCCTTTACTTGGTGGAAATCGCAAAAACCGCATTAGATATTAAAAAAAATTGTATTAAACAAAGAAGAGTTAAAAATAAAACAAAAGAGGGCAAAAATGAAACAGCTAATAACACACTTTTGGTTTGCGACACTTAAAACCAATATTTATGTTCAAAAGTTATTATTTCTTTCTACATCTGTTTTGTGAAGTCTGTCTACCCAAGATTGACCTACCCAATCTGTCTGTTCTTCATTCTTCTGATAAACTTGTAATGACTTAATTCTGGGTAGACTCGCTTTTTAGTCAATCTGAAAAAGATTGATGTGCTATGGTCAATATTGTTGTCCTGATAACAGGGTACTGATACACCATATTATAGAAACACAAAACTAAACCCTGACAAATAGTAGAAACTAAAGTTACTTATTATAGATTAACTAAAATCATTAAATGTCCAAAGAAGAAACGATTTTATATTCTCTTTTTAGTATTTATGGATAAAATCAAAGTCTTGCTAGCCAAGTACAATTGTTATTATGAATTCTTGAGTGGAATGAATGAACAACATGTGCATTAGCACCTTATTAATCATTACAAATTTCAAGATGAAATTTTAGTAGAAATTAATTAACAATAAAATAAATAACTTGAACTGAAGAAAGCTTCATGTTAACATTCACCTTCTCTCTACTAGTATGTGTTGTATAATAACTGCTGCATTAAAACTAGATATACTTTTCAAAAAACCTAGATTCAGGAAACCCACATTCTAACAGAGTCCTATCACGATCACCCTCCCTCAGGAAATGTTGTAAGTCTGTCACTAATAACGTAATATTAACATTTCTTAGTCATTGACTAGAGTTATCAATAGCAGCACTGGGTATTGTTTGTTTTTGCCCATAGAAGAAAACCGACAGTTAGCTTCAGAGCAGTCTACAGCAAGCATTGATAAATGTAATCTTGACTAACTTGTGCCAGAATCGTTTCCAGTTCCTGAGCATGCTTGAAGTCCAGGTCCATGTACTCATGGCTATGCCAACCCCAAAGAGAGAAGACAGTTCAAGTTCAATGACTTCAATATTGGGTCTTTCCCTCACTTTGCAGCTGGAATATTTACCACTCACAGTTTTCTTTGCTATACAGCTGTAGATACACAGGCAGTTAAGCATACAGTTATTAAATTAATGTAAAATTTCATATAACCATGTTAAGTGATTGTTTTGCTTAAACAGCAATGTGCATGTTTTAATTAACTCTAGAATATAACAACACTGTTTGTTGAACTACACAACTGGCCTTGACATTCAATAGAGATTTTTTTGGTTCTTTGGGCAACTTACACGAACAATAAGACTGGAAGAAATTTTTATTGATACTTACTGTAAAAAGTCTTTCAGGCTTTCCTCCCATGCTGACTGGTGATAATACTCATACAGGTGACAGGCAAATGTTATAAAGCATAGTGCGAATGCCATAAAAGAAAACAATCCTGCAAAACAAGGGCATACAGCCTTGCAAGTGAGTACAACTTGGATAGACATGGTTTGCAAGTTGCTTTATATCAAAAAGTTTGACATGAATAATCTTTCTTACCCACTCTAATTATAGTTTCTTTGATTTTAACAGATGCTCTGCTATTTAATATTTGAGGATTGGCTTTTCTTAGCTTCCACAAGGTAATGAGACCTAAAGATGAAAACAACAATCAGTGAAACAATAATTGCAGAACCTCTTTAAATCTTCTGGCATTAATTACATTTGATCATATTCTATTTAGCTCACAATTTTTGTAAAATTTTTGCTTCTGTCACCTTGACTAAAACTAGTGCTTCAATATTGTTCAATAACTACCATGAAACTCAAAGTTGTTTTAATAGGAATTCAGGTAGCAGAAAATAGTTGATAGGATAAGATTTGGGTGCCAGAGAGTAGTCCAAGGGGGTTTAGGTAGCAGAAATAATTGAGTTCATACAGTAAAAATTGGGTACCAAAGAGTATAATTAGTTACATGCAGGCACCAGAGAGTAGGCAATAGGGTAATAGTTAGGTACCAGAGAGTAATCCAAGGAATTAGTTAAAGTACCAATTGAAAGTAGATGATATGGTAATAGTTAGGTGCCTGAGAATAGTCAATAGGGTTAAGTTAGACCAGAAGATCTAGACTTAGTCAATGTTGATCAACTAGGAACCAGTGAGTAATCAGTGGCAGATCAGTTAGCTACAAGTACCAATGAATTGTTAATGGGAATCAACTAGTTTGCAATGAGTAGCGACTTTTTGGACCAATTAGGCATCAGTGATTTATAATCGAGTTGTGGTTAGATACCAATGAGTGGTCAAGTTACATCATTTAGATGCAGTGGGAAATCAAAGAGATATCTGCAAAGTACAGTATCAGTAAAGTAGTCAATGCAGATCAGCTGGCTTTCAGTGCCAGGGTCTGGATTTGTTCCACAGAGCCCCTCTTACGGTCAATCTTTCGATAGATTGCCTGGGAATAGAATGGCTTTCCAGTAGCAGTTGAAGGGCTAGCTTTCAATATCCATTTAAGGAAGATTACCATTTCGAACAAGGGCAATGACCACTTACAGTTTTTAATGTTGTAGGAAGAGGCATCACCCTTTTGTTGGGTAAACTTGGGCATGCAATGTCGAGGAAAACCCAGTATCTTGTCAATTTCAACGGATTTGAAGGATGATGTTAAAGTACGTTCCGAACAGTAATCAACAATGCCCATTTAGAAACTCCTCAGTAGGCCTATGGGGGATCAGTTAGATATGAGTAAGTAGACAGTTTGGATCAGTACTAAATTATTAGCGAGTAGCCAACTAACATTAGTTGCCATAGATATCAGTGAGTTGCCTTTTTTGATCAATTAGGTTTCAGTTAGTAGTTAAGGGGATCGGTTAGGTATCAGTAAGTTATCATCGAGGTTCAGTTACATACCATTAAGTAGTCAAATACAAGTGGTTTATTAGTAGGGATCATATGCCAGTGGGTAGTCAATTGGGATCTGTGAAGTAGCACCAAATAGTCACTAGGCGCTAGGGTTCAGAATCTGTCTTAGAATCATCCCATGTAGTCCCTGTTGTATTGTCCATTACCACCAAATTCAAGGCAAGTGGCCCGGGAAGAATGTGGTTTTCCAGTAACAGTTGCAGGGCTCCTTTTACGGGAAGGGGCAAGAGATCCCTAAATTTTCTGATGTTGTAGTAAGAGGCACTATCCTAATACTGGATGAACTTGGACATGCAATGTTGAAGAATATCCAGTGTCTTGTCAACCTCAGTTGATTCGAAGGATGATGGCCAAGTGCCAACAACATGGCTCGTTTAGGTACTTCTGAGTAAGTCCATGGGTCCGGTATTAGTTAGATTTCATTACGTAGCAGGATCGGATCAGTATTAAAGTATTAATGAGTAGCCAATTGACATTAGCTACTATAGATATTAGTGATTGCCAGTTGGGATCAGTTAGTTAAGGGGATCAACTTTTAAAGGTATCGGTGAGTTATCATTGAGGTTCAGTTAGATACCATTGAGTAGTCAATATAGCTCAGTTAGATAACAGTTGTTTACTGATTAGTATCAGATGTCAGTGGGTAGTCAACAGGGATCCGTGAAGCAGCTCTGAGTAGTCAATGCTGATCAGCTAGACTTCAGTGCCAGGGTCCAGAATCTGTTTTAGAATCATTCCATGAAGTCCCTTTCTCATTGTACATTATTGGGCATTCAATGTCGAAGAAGACCAAGTATCTTGTCAATCTCAATGGATTGAAGTGACGAAGTGCCAAACAGTACTGAATTCAACACAACTCGGGTACCCCTGAGTAGTCCATGGTGATCAGTTAGCTATCAATCAGTAGCCAAATCGGATCAGTTGCAGTTTATATAAGTTAGTAGCCAATTGGAATCAGTTAGGTTTCAGTGAGTAGCCACTTTGAATCAGTTAGGTATATATAAGTAGTCAACAGGGCTTGATATCATTTAGATGACAGTGAGTAATTATTGGGGATCGTCGAGGTACCAGTGGATTGTTAATAGGGGTCAGCAGGTGAAGATGAAAGGGTCATGTAGAGTATTGTCGGGGATCAGCAAGGTATCTAAGGGTAGTCTGGAGATCAGTTAGGTTCTCCTGCAGTTTTCCCAGGGGATCAGTTAAGAACCAGTGAATAACCACCAGGCATCAGTAAGGTTTAAGAGAGTTGTCAAGAGGGACCAGTCAATCGGATCTGTTAGGTACCAGTATTAATAATTTAGTCAATAGTGATCAGACAGACGCCAGTGGGTAGGAGTCTAGGTCAGGTGAGGTCAGTTAAAATCAATGGGGATCAGCCATGTGCCAGTGAAGAATCAATGAGGATCAGTTAAAGGTGCCAGTGAGAAGCCCAGGGGTATTGTTTAGGTATCAGTGCATGAGTAACACTGGGTATGCATCAACATGCAAAGAAGGATGGTGTTGTTCCAGTTGGATTTCAGTGGATATCATTCTAGGACTAGTGGGAAATTAGTCAGGGTCAGAAAGTACAGTTAGGAAGGCACGGTAGCTATAGCTATATCTATTCATCATTTACCTTTTGACAGAAAAATACCACCGACAAACAAATCTAAGGCCAGGGTTGCTAGCAGGAATCCTGCCCGGACACTAGGGTTCTTGTAGCCTACAAAGCAGACTCCACTGAGAGAGTTTGCATCTACCTGTAAATTGCAAACAACTTTCAGTAATTGTAAGACTGCACTTTCAGGGCATAATAAAATTTTTATTTCTTTAGGCTATCTGGTATTCTATCCATTAAAACAGTAAACATTGCTTCATTGCATTTAATTGCAAGATACGCACATTGCTCGTTTAGTAAATTTTAACACATTAGTTTGCTTGTTTTATTCAAACAAAAGACTGTTGGTACAAGAATTATAAAAGAACTGGTAAAACTGTAAACAGCCAAAATTACATTTATAAATGAGCTAAAAAGCTCAGAAGAAATAAGCTATTAATTTTTATGTTTCCTTGTAGAGATGGAAATGCTTGTCAGAAGATAGATGCTGCTTAAATACCAATACAGATGGAGAGAGAATCATTAATTGCATTATTTAGAAAATTTTAATTTTCCTTGAAAACTAAAAATTGTCACAATGAAAAGAACTCTGGACAGGATGAGCAGAGACAATCTACTTTCCCATAAGTTATCTTGAAACATACTTTTTTCGAAATCCCCTTCAATGAGGATCATTCAAACTACAAAGAAACAGAATCATATGGAAATAATGATTCTTCATTTATATTTTTCACATTTATTTTTTAAAACCTGAAACTTTACATTGCTAAAAAAATCTCTCCAAATATTTATCTAAAGCATTTAGAGAAAAAAATGTAGTCCTAACTGGCGTACTATGTTTGTTAGCCTAGTTGGTAAGGCGCCAGTCTTCCGTGCAAGAGGCCTGGGTTCAGTTCCAGGTGCCTGACCTTAATTCACTCAGGGTCTTAATAAAAATAATTGAGGAGAAGGTGCTGCCTTTGCTCTTACAAAATGCAAATGGTTTTCTCCCATAAGGATGTTAAACCGTAGGCCCAGTCCCTTGATCTCCTTTCGGGGACTTAAAAGAACCCATAACACTTTTTGACACCCAGTGTTGCGGTCTGTCAAATATCAACTGAGGGCAAGTCTTAATGAAAATCAATATGAGTTGCATACAGCCTGGGCAACTGTAAATCTCAAAGTTACGCATTAATTGAGGCAATGTATAATGTGAACTAAAAACAGTTATTATAATTGTTTTTATTAGTTGACACCAGCCAGTTTAATTAACACTACATGATCACCTTCCAAAGGGAGGTATATGACTTGTATAGTAGGAGGTGCTGCAATATATTCTAGTGGCCCGATGAAGATAGTCAAAACTTCAGGTAGTAGTAGTAAGTAGGTTTATATATGTAATAGTACATAATCTCTGTACTAACTTTATTGCTAAAATATTGTCCTTTAATTTTAAACTGTCACAAAACATACCAGAGATATTTATAGCTAAAACAAAGTGCTAGTTATTGATTTGGTAGACAACAAATGTGGGCATTTTTTAAAGCAATCAGAGTTACTGATAAAATCTGTTTGACGCTTGCTGCTATAGTTGTTTAATTGGACAGCAGTGCTTCTAAATGTTGATTATACAAATAGTGAGCCAACACACAATAAAAGTTATATGCAGTATATATATTTTACACTGTCAGGTCAAAACATAAAGCAGATCATTTCTAATAAATATGTTACAAACCTGTCTCAATGCAAGAATAGCCATTGTCAGCAGGAGAGGGATGACCCAGGCAATGCAGTGAAAGTAAAGGGTCTTTCCAGCAAAATTGTCTTTCGTGCTGCCCAAAGACTTGAAACATATGAACCAGGAGTATGAAAGGATCACAAACCACAAGGCTCCTGCCATGGAGGAGTAGTAAACCATCATGAAACTGACAATGCACAAAGAACTGTCTCCTTCCGGGCTGCAAGCAAGAGATATCAAAATGAAATCTGTTTTGTTAACACCTTTTTCAATGTTAATTAAGTATGCAACAGTCTATAGCTACTGTATGTTCATAGAGGAATGTATATATATAAATATATTACCTAGCTGGTCACATCCATAATTTTTCTTAATTATAAAGAATTGCATTTATTACCAGTTATCAGGTAAGGGGTGCAACTGTGAGGGCGGGCCTGTTGACTTCTTATTGGAATGGTGGGGCTGGGTACCAAAGGACCTGTGCATTCAGAGTCAGGCTTATTTGATCCAGAGTTGGACCACTTTCATGCAACATGTCAGATTTGAATACCAGCATTCATATAAAGATGGTCACTCAAGTTTAATTTAGCTTTCCTTTTCTTATCATTTGGGAGAATTTTATATTTTCTATTAAGTCACACTGTTGTCCTAGAAACCTTCAACTGCATGTATTCTTATGAAGAATAAGAGGAACTTAAGTTACGACAAGCTGTGAGAATTTGTACTTTAGTCCATGACCACATTGTATAAATATATATCCCAACCTCAAATCTTCTTACACATGTCCCAGCTTTTGTACACCATATAAAACTATGTACAGTCTGTGTAAAGGTCAGTAGCCAGGACTTTTTGCAGGGTGCGATCGAACAAGGAAATCATGCATCCTCCTTAACTACAGCCCTGGTGTATGATGATGGTTTCGTAATGTAGGTAATTAAGTGAAGTACCTTGGTTCTCCTAATCGCATTGTTTTGTCTTTCCTGCAGACAATGTTGTCTCTCGCTCCAGTTGAAAACTGCAGCAAAAAACCCAGTGAAGCCACACAGAAACAGCTGTTCATGAAAAACAAGATGACAGATGGGTAGCGGTTCTGTGACTTCCAGCCAATCAGAAAAGTTACCTGAAAAAGCAACATTGACAACTTTCTTTTTGTATTATTTGTTAAGAATAGCCTGCTAGATATTCTTAAGGGTTGTTACAATATCTTATGGAAACCAGCCTGGCCATACAATAATTCAAGTAACCGATGGCAGCTTATGTACATGCATGTATCTTCTCCTTTTGAAATGTTGAACCATTCGATTGTTTTTCATTTCACCAAAAACAGACCTGTAGAATTCAGTTTGACATATTCTCATACTTGAAAGGTTTATGTCTTTAGCCAAAACTAAACCTATGATAACTTAACAGATGGCACTATATATATACACTTTAACTAACTCACCATGGTAAAAAGTGTACAGACAACTGTCAGGCTACCAAAAGCAGCCACAAATCTGTGTATTCTTGTATGTTCTTCTTTGGTGTAGATTGGGTTCTGGCACTGAATGCCACAGCCCTTAATGTTCTCAAACCAATTTGGTTCATAATCGGTTTCTACCAGAGGAGGTCTACATGTCGACTCATTACCAAGAGCAACTTTTTTTACCTGCAACATAGAAACATGTTAAATAGCTGGTGTTCTTTGTACTTTTTATGACTATCCACTCACTTATTTTATTTCATTTTGCATTTTCTTTGCACACAGCAAGAGATACAAAAAAACATCACATTGATAATTACATCCTAGTTACCAGGCCTACTGGCTGCGCCCTACTGATTGTCTTCAAGAACGGCTGCTATATATCATCTTGCAAACACATACAAAAAAGATGAACTACTTGGCAGCTCTAATTCTGAACCAGTTTCCAAATGAAATAGTTAGGTGAACACAGAGAATAGAAAAGAGTTATTGTATCCGCCAACGACTTGCTAAGAGAAAAACCTCGAACAAATGAACGATAATCTTTCACTTAATTAAGCTTGTTGGTTTTTCTTATTCCGTCAATATCAAATATTCGGATTTGAATCGTTCTCAAGACAAATGCGGGTATCAGTACACGTGATACAACATTTGACTAGCATAATATTTAGTGAACGAAGCGCAGTGCCAACTCACCGTTCCATTACAGTTGGCTGGAAATCTCTCACACCTCAAGAAATCCGGCCAACCTGGGCTGTCTTTAATGAAACTCTCAACGACGCGGCAAGGCGTTCTAGTGGCCAAACACTGGTCTTTGCACGGCAGTTTGACGCTGCCATTTTCGCAGTTTGGTTTGTAAACATCGCACAGAAAGGGTTGTAATACTTTCCAACATTTCGGCAAGAACCTTAGCCCATACCATTCATCCAACTTTTTCTTTACATCTTCTTGGTTGTTCGAGTCCTCTGCTAATTCAGTCGTTGTATACCAATAATCGAGCTGTTTACCAAAGCAATCTCGTTCTTGAATGGGTTCGCAAACGTAAGTAGTCGCCGCGTCTGTTGTGAAAATTGTGGTATAAGTTAAAAGACAGAAACAAATACACCGCATGTTTGAACCGAATCAGAATAAACAGCGGCCTGAAGTCTACAGTAACTCTACTTCTAACGATGAAACAGCGACGCATTCCAGCAATTGAGATCTCTGAATGTGTAACATAACTCTTCGTTTGAGTGAAAAGTTAATATTTAAACAAGCAGAACATTTTTGAATTTGATACTTTAATTACGAAAACTTTCGGGCAAAAAAATTTCGGACATTTTTATTCATAAGTTTCGGACAAACGAAGACAGTAGACACACTTTAAAAAATTGTCAAGAACTACTAGTTTACAAATAACACCGACAAAAACGAAGGTGCTATTTTTAATGTCACTAAAGCGCTGTACAACCTCACTATTTAACTCTAATATGAAACGCGCGCTCGCCATCTGTTCGTAAATAAATCGTTTTGGAAGATGACAGAGGAGACAGAGTTTTTTTTTAAGAGCTGGCAGAGGATTTCTCAAATGCAAAATAGTTTCAAGAGGTTTTTAAAAAAATAATAGTTTCAAGAGAGGGGGGGACAGAGTTTTTTTTTTAAAAAGAAAATTGAAAAAACAAAATACTTTCAAGAGAGAGTGACATATTGATATTACTTCAGTAGTCAAATGGACTAAAACTGAAGAAAATTTGAACGCAGAGTTATTACAACTACATCATTTTGGGGTATTGTAACATTGTAATAGCCCTGCGTTCAGACTTCCTCATCACTGGCCGAGAATGACGTCTGTTACATGCATCCCTCAACAAGAGATCAAACATCCAGTTTATCTTGCGTCGTGTAGCTAGCTAGTCTTTTACATTAAACAGACTTTGTTGGGCTAGAACTACCTGCGTTTGTGGCATTCGGAATTTGAAATTGGTCTAAACATCAATCCATGCTATGATAAGGAAATGTTATATGTAGTGATTTTAAGCGTTTTACTTTTCGATTAAAAATATCCATAACATATGTGTCAACTGTATTGCGTGTGTGCTGAGTTCAGGTTTTCTAATGAGTGAGCTGAGCGAGCACAGCCGGCACTGAAGGTGCGAGCTTCATGGTCATCTAGGGAGGGAGGGGTCCGGAGGTATAAAATTCCCCCCGCAAGAATTTTGTAATCAAGTTATGTCTCAAATCGCAGAACATGCATAATGCATTATTCCTATGCTAGCAACCACTTCATTCTCCATCATAGAAATGTTTGCACGCCAAGTAACCTGTAGGCCAGTTTAGCTTCTCAGAAATTAGCGTCTCGGAAATTGGGCTTCACGGAAATCATAGCGGCTTCACGGAAACTTAGTGACTCGGAAATTTATAGCTTTTCGGAAACTTAGCTTCTCTGAAACATAGCGTCTCGGAAACTTAGCGTTTCGGAAACGTAGCTTCTCGGAAATTTGGCTTCTCGTAAATTAACTTAGCGACTCTGAAGCTTCTTGGAAGTCCCTTCTTGGCTATCGTAAAAACAATAGAATTACCACAGTTAAAATATCAGAGTGATCGCCATTCAGCAGCGAAACTGGTAGTACCAGTGGATTTGGCACCTATCAGTTGTTAATGTTAAGGTAGATACCGTTAATGAACCATGCTTTTGGTGTTTTACTGTAGTTAGGGCCTGGTTACCGAGCACTCGTTTCTGTTATAAATTGTGATATGCAGATGTGTGCTCTACCGTAACTTACTTTAATATCTGTAATCGGTTGCTCAATTCTTTCTCTTTTAGACTATAAATCACAGAATTAAACTTCAATACGCACCTGCACAATATAAGTTCACAAGTTATTAACTTTATTAGCTTTTGCGAACGCTGAAAGTTCCATGCTGTTACTATTTTGCTAAGAGCGCTAAGGCTGAAGTCACTATCACGTAGTTACCTCGGTAAGCTGTCAGAAAACTATTTTTCCTAATAAAACAATTTGGCTCGAAGGAGAAGAGCTTTGTTATCCCGTTTTAAGCAATTTTGCTAATTAAAAAGTTATTTTTAGATTTTTCTTTACAAAATTAATTTCTGTCTGAAAAGGCTCGCTTGCGGCTTTCTCACGTCACCGCACCGCGTCTTATTTGACCGCCAAGCATCTCAAATTCCAAATTCAGCAAAACTGCTAAAAAAATTAACACACAAAGCTGTCGACCCAATATAAGAAAAGTAACATTACCAACACATTAATACAGTGCTAACCGCCGTCCATATAAAGCCCCTAGTACGTGTCGTCGCGTCCATGCACACGAATTCCGCTGACACCACATAATTTTAACAGGTCAAGCATCGTAGTGACATACTTACTTTTTTTTCTTAATTTTTATTCTGAATTTATTGTTTCTATGTACATAAAAAGAATGAAGTGCTGCCCAGTGCATGACGATCGAGGCGTGGGTAAAGAAGCTCCTATCAGATACTAAATTGTTTGAATTCAGTAACAAACATGCTGTGAGTGATCAATAACTGATTGTCGGTCCGCGAGTTGACAGCGACGCTTTCGTTGAAAATAATAAAGAAAAAAGAACCATAAAAGCACATTACCTTCCTCTCGAAAGCTCGTCAGCGAGGCTCTCGGATGCTTGACGAATGCTCCCTTGCTGTGAATTTGGTGAATTATTCATACCTTATTTAACCTTTCTCTAACCGATGTAATGCGTCACGGCATTCAAAAAAGGCTGACAGATTAACAAGTAAGTAAACAAATTTAGCATTTTACGTATACACACCCAAACGAAGCCTTTCGAGGTCGGTTTACGATAGCAAACTTACCGTTAATCTGTACCCGTCATGTGCATCTAATGGGGGGGAGGGCCTTCCCAAATAATTTCTGGCTAATAACAGCAACTCTTGAATAGAAGTCTCAGATCTTATAACGAACTGTTACAGTTTCCCAACCATATTTTGCTTCCGCCACTAATGCATCTACATAAGAACTTAATATACAGTATAGTTTACGATGGAAACTTGTAACAGGTCGGTCGGTCTTTAAAAAAAATTTACCAAAGTAAACTTTGCCTAGTGAGTCCACAACCAATTCCTATGACAGCTTCGCCCTCGTCATTCTATCTTCAGCCGGTAGAAATTGCGAGCTTGTGGTCCGTCTAAAGATTAAACATATAGTAGATAGCAATAGTAGGAAATCAGGAAAACTGACTTGGAAAATTAACGAAACTGTTTATTGACCGTACAAACATAGGAATTTAGCAATACTCCAACACTACATGTACATAAAAACATTTTTTAAGTTCGGTAAAACTCGTCTCAGTGTAGCTTTGTTTTACAGCGACAGAAGCGGGTTTATTAATATGAGTGTGAAGGACAAAAACTTGTAAAACAGACCGTGTCTGATCCGATCGACAGTCAGACCCCATAACAGCTGGTTTTGAACATCACAGGCCTGTCTCTCAGCACTGACAGTGCTTTCGATAACCAAAGAAATCATCTTTCATGAAACTTTAGTGACTTGATTTAGCTTTTTATAGATTTCCGATCAGAATAACTTTATTCCGAATAAGCCTTCGTTGTAACGTCACGTTTGTTTTAAACACCACTCGACTGATGAAGCATGTGATTAGCACGAGAAGGTCAGCAGGTATGGCATGGTATTGAGTGTAATATTGTATGATATCTCATTGACTTGCTTCTTCTAAACGTTTTGAGTATTGAAAAATATCCTCTAGTTTTTGACAAATTTGCCGTAAGAGACCTCTCGTGCCATTTGAAGAGATTTTTATCTTTTTTCCTTTGTTTTCAGAACTGATATTGGTGACAAACACGCAATTTTAATTTAGGGGATTCCCCACACTCGTCTGACCGCATTGTTCAAATATAGACATGCAGGAGATTTCGTTGACCGTTGTAATGTGCTTCGTCGGTGCATTGCGACCTTGACACTTTGATAGTGGGACCTTGCAATACCCAGTTGTAAAACTTTATTTTCACAAGGTGAGATCTTACTCAACCTTAAAAGTTCATCGTACGTGTTGGCAAGGTAAGCTTCACAGCCCTATAGTCAGTATTTAACATCAGATTTAACCGTCACATCTCATTATTGACACATAGCGACTAGACATTGACTAGCATTAGAAATAAGTTCTTTCTGTAGTCTGCCGTAACTTTTTGAGTAGGCAAGCTTCGTGTAGAAATTTAGGTAGCTTACAATTGAAGCGTTTTGATGGAACAATTGACACTTTGAATGTAGAATTGGAACCTAAATGAACGGTATTACATGAGTGTTTGAACGTAAAAGTATAGTATTACCTGAATGAACGGGTGTTACCTGAGCGTAACAACCGGTTCTCGGTCTTTGAAGAATTTAGTTGCTGGTAATTAAGATAACAATATTGGAGCAGAGTTCTAAAACCCTATGTATTAACAACGGGAAATGAGCTTCGAATCCACTGAGATTGGAGAAATTTGGCATCACATTGCACAAATTAAGGTCAAAAGGAACTGAAAGCATTTTAACTAGGTAGAGTTAAAGCGCATGCGTAAAATTTTAGCCAACAGGGACCAAAGTCCCTTTTTAAGCCATGTAGGTCTAGTTTTAGACTGCGAAAGATCACGTTTTTGCCTTTAGTACAGAAGTACAAGTTGTATGTTATTCTGGTAAAATATCAACCCAGGGCTACCAATGCAACACACGTGACAAAAAAGAACTTCCTCTCGATCTTTTATCATAGAAAATTTCGCCAACAAGCAAGTAAGAGTGTCTACCTGCATGGGTCGGGTTGTTCAAAGGCTGGTTAACTTTAACCCTAGTTGAAGCCGGCAAAACAATAATCTTTTCTCTAAGGAAAGGTTTACGGTTCTTGTAAAATATTGTTTAGAGTTTCCATGGAAAACTTGTCAATTTCAAATTGAATTACAGCTGAAATTAGTTTCTGTAAGGCTAATAAGTAAAGCTACCTTATCAACGGAAGCCGACGGTACGCCGTTTTCCCCCTCCCTCTGTCAGTGTTCCGTTTTACGGGTATTCAAAGTTACAGCTACACCGACCAGAGAAAATCGAAACAAATGTTCATTAACAGGGGTATTGAACTGGGGGGACCTCTTATCTCTAAAGACCGGGCACAAGCGTAGAACGTTGGTTAGGGGTTTTACTCTTGGTAGGTTAGTGTTAATTGGCCATTGAACAACTAGGCCATGGGAGTTGATTGACTTTTGAGGTTCCTCGCGAGCTTTTTGCTGATACGTGAAATTCGATAAGATTTTGAACTGATTAGTCAAAACAAATTGTGGAAAATTGCTGATTATCGAGGATCGACGAAAAAGTTACCGATTCGAAAGAAGTTGTTCCCCTCGACCTCCTTTCATCGAGTCTTTCACAACAACATGACACACACAACAACATTACGCTGCAAAATGTTGCTATGCAAGTTATGTAACTTATTTGAAAGACCCTGAGAGTGAAATCAGAAGCTGTTTAAAGTTTGTTAAGTTATAGCCTTCTAAGAAACAGAACACTACACTGTTCAGTAAAGAATGGGACAACTAGCTTTCAGTAGACTGAAATATAGCACGGGTTGCACTCGCTTCTAAACGATCACACTTCATGAAAGATCGATGTGTAGTCCAAAAGTCAGCAGTTCTATTTATGTCGCTTCGACATTTCCAAAAACACACCACACTTCTTTTAAAATATCTTTCAAAGTGCCTTTGTTTTAATTTAAGAGGGCGACTGACTTAATTCGTAAGGTATGTGCACAACGTGGAACAACCAACGCAATAAACTACTGCATGCATACACTGGAACAGCCGACTTTCTTTGTAAATGTAAATTTACCGGCTTGCGTGACGTGTATTAAGAGAAAAATTTGCAAACACTTCTCTGCGGATCACTGACGGACCATTGAAGGATAAATTTTAACAAAGCCGCGGCTTCAAAGCTCTGTAAAAACCTATTGTTAAGCCAGTAGTTTAAAAAAAGTCAGAAAAGGCTGATCCGAAGTTAAGTACAGGAGTATAATCGTTGAAACGAAAATTTAAGGTTTCTTTATAACTTACAACCTGAAATATTCACAACACGAAAAAAAATTATTTCATGCAAGAGACACGGCCGTATCTTCTGCTGTGACTACAATCCTGGACTCGTAGTTGTGCTCAGGATTTTGTTACCATCCTGTATATGACTCCAGGAAAACCATAAAAAGAACATACTTGTTGTTACTGACAGAATCACTACTGATTAAAATAGAATCGTGAACAGAAAAAGATCTTTTATTCAGAACTCTTGCTTCAATTCTAAACATTAGTTCGGTAGATTGAGATGGAGTTTGAACACGTCATCAGAAAGTATTTTTCCGCAGTTATAATTAGTACATGCAGGAGAATGTATTAATGAGTTATCATTACTTCGTTTATAAATTCTTCACTAAATTGATTGTTTGACGTGGGTTCTTCATAATGTTACCAAAGCCACGAACAGTCCTTACTTTCAACACCTTGCGTGAGAATACAACGAAAACCCACGTATAAGAACCTAGATTTTTCCAGCTTAGCCTAAACAGGTTCTTATAGAAATGCCGCATGGTATTGAGTGGGATGTTTGGTACTTATAGGTTCTTAATATTCGATAGTTGCTGCTTAAGTTGAACAGCTATCGAATACTTACTTAACACTCCTCGTTCTTTGTAGTTGCGGGGTATTCGATGTTATTGCACTAGCGGTCAGAATAGGTAATTATTACAGGGCACACTTGATCGGAACAGACTGCAGTGTCAAATAAATGTCTAGAATACAGCAGCGATAACCATGCACATACAGTAAATACACACTGATCTTTTCAAGGTAGCATGCTTATAGGCTTTCATGTCGCACTAAACTAGTGTTTGCTTCTGGTGAACAGGAAGTAAAAGTCAATTAATTCTAGTTAACAGTATGAATCTTAATTACTGAAAGCTACATATACACTAAAATATATTTTCTTTTTTTATTTTTATTTGTGCCTTCTTTTTTGTAAAATAAAAACCTGATGGAAACAGTTGTATGCTAAACTAGGCTCTTACTGTGTTATGCTCTTATCTGTGTCAAGTTTACATGTATGTTTTCTATTCTTGAGAAACGGATTAAAAGGGTTCGTTATATTCATATTTGAGGGAAAACTAAGGTTTCTTTGTTTTATGTCGTATAGATGTTGGGATTTAAAAAATTTTGTTTGTAAACATTACGTCAAGCTGAAACTTGCCAAAAATATGGCCGCTTTTTAAAAGAATTTAAAAATACTTCCTTGTTTTTGTTTATAGAAGAAAAATAGGAAGCGCAAAGAATAAATTGATTATTGACAACAATTAACTTGAACTCTGGAAGATGTGCGCAAAATCATGCAGAAAGAATTGCAGTTTTAGAATGAAGGAAAAAGGAAGCGCAAAGAATAAATTGATTATTGGTAACAATTAACTTGAACTCTGGAAGATGTGCGCAAAATCATGCAGAAAGAATTGCAGTTTTAGAATGTTGTGTGTGAATGTAATGTAAAGATAAGGCGGTACAGAAAGTGATCTGTACCTATGTGCTGATATGAGAAATTGAGAGATAAAATCTGAAGATCACATAAAAAGGAAATACCAAAAAATCCAGGAAAATAGAATGCGTGCTAAGGATTACTGGGAATCATAGTTTCCGCAGTGGCCGGGTTCGCCAGTCATATCCCATACTTAATTTATAATCAAATGAATTTCTCGTAAAGCAGAGTGAAGTTATCATAGCAGTATTCAAAGAAATAACTTGCATGGCAGTTATAAGTAAACCGAAATATTTTGAGTAAGCTGGAGATCAACGACCTGAAACTGACTGTATATAGTTTTACACCGTTTGCATCAGTTTATTTGGGAATTTGTTTCTATATATATGCTCCAATGCACGTTTTTAAGCTCTTTGTTGTTGCCAAGTCAGATACACTCTAGCAAAGACTGATCCTCAATGCAAGCCGTACATGATCTGTATATATTGATGCCGATAATCAGGTTGATAACAACTGAAATAACTGATCGAGCATTTTGTGACAACCGGCTTTAACTAGTTGTAAAACAGTTCATACGACGTAAATAAATTACGTTCACAGTTGCAGGGGAAGTCCCTTTTTTTAGTGAGCAACATACCAATTAGTTTCGAAATCGACAAAACCACGTACGTCTTAATGAGTATCAGGTACGATCTCAGAAAAACAAGCCACTCGCAGTAATTATTTTACAAGTTACTTCAGTCTGTTCAAATTTACTTTGGTTTTCGTGTTTGCTCGCCTTTGTACGTTCGAACTGGCTGACAAATGGAGCTGAACGGCTGGTGAGTTAAGTACCCTGACATAGATAGTTATTATTATAGACGGCTTCAACTTCCGAACTTTACTCGATCAATCTGTGAGATCGTGGTTCTGGGTGGAAATTGGCTTTTGCTTTGGTCCACTGAGCTAACTTTTCATAACAATTTTCAACTATAACTCATAGTTAAGTATTTCATAGAGTTTCAGAACAGAGGATCAAGGCAAAGGCCCCGTTTTCGAAATATTGTTTCACTAACAGGTTTTGTTGATTTATTTTCTGCCAAGTGTTTTTGAAGTTTTTATCTGTTTTCCAATGTTCATTATGTCTTCGAGTCTTACACCGTTGAGGTGAGAAGCCAAGGATGAGTTATTTTCTAGCAGACAAAGTTTTTCTGAGACACCAAGCTGTTTCGATTTTAAACAGACATAAGACGCGATTTAAGAAGGCTTGTTCCCCAAGATTAAGGAATATTTTGCGACACCAGTTTCGCTTCCGCTCTGACTAAAGCTCATATTTCAGTATCCAAGTATAGGATATAGCAAACGTAACCGAAAGGGCGCCGATTGGAAAAGGAATATTTACAGAACTGATATGTTATATCGTGTTGTTCTGTTCTGGACAGTCATCTCGAATCTATTCACTTGCACCATGTATAACTTTTAGATGCGTGCCAGATGCAGATTTTCTCTATTAAAATGAAACTGGCAGAGCAACTAGACTTAGAAGCGTCGCCTTGTAGCGTCGCCACATGGTTCGCGCCTGTAAGAAAGATACCACGCGAGGGTATTATATTCTGTTGGCATTTTCTCTTGTCTCGCAGTGGTGCCGGAATAGCTACACCTGGCTTAAAAGGGTTTCGATAGACAAAGACAAAAATACCCACTTCTGGTCTAAAAAAGAGTTTTACCTTATGGGAATATCAATCAGAAATCAATGCTTAGCTTTTGAGCAAAACCGAAAAACATAGTATGAAGGTCAAAAAGCACACATACACAAGTAAGATGGACTTTGGCTATATGGAAACCTATACTATAATCACGAAATAACCGGTAAAATCTCCTTCAGGTTTAGAAGACAGAAACGAGTTTACTGTCTGCCTGTATACTTCTCGTGTCATAATTATTCGAAACGACTTTATTTATATTTTGTAAAAAGGTTGGACTTGCTTACTGAACCATACTCTTCGTCCACCATTGCACTGCTGTCGGCTCGTTATATAATGAGGCAGTGTTAGTTAATGCCAGCAATGACGAGGTTTTCCTCATAAACTGAGTTTGAAAAAACTTCACCTTAAAGGCAATTTTACAATGTTAATATGCTAGACTTTTCCTGTATTTTGATTGGTCAAGAAAAGCTGCCGCACGCAGTATTACTGTTACCGTGCTATATTGAACGGCAATGCGTACTTTAAATCGAAATATATTTGTACATTCTGGTTTTACGAGAATTTAAAAACCCGCATTATGCTCTACTTTAGCAAACCTTCTGTTGACGTTAGTAGAGTATTGGTTTAAGGAACTAAAACGCCCACTGGACAATATACTTGATAATAGATCGCGCAAGACGTCAAATACTGGTTAGGGTGACGTGCGACTCGTTGCCGGCTGTTACTGACGCAAACTAGGAGTATTTGTAGAACAATGTAGTTTTGATGATGATCATGATTAAGCTGTTAATGATGGTGACACACGACCAGAAGCTACTAATGGAGAGTGAGATGATGCTGATATAAACAATCAGTTTGATAGAAAACCGTTCATCGATCGCCGCTCATTTCTCCTTTGTGTGAAGATGAGGCACTGTACCGTTCATCGCTACTCGCGCACCGGCTTTGATCCGCCGTTCTACTGATCTGCGATGTTTCATGTAGACTGACTCTTCCTACTGAACAGCTAAAGTCATCTTTTTAACTGCCGTTCGCCTCCAGTTCTCCTCCTTTTTCTCTCTTCTGGTTGCCTCGTTAGTGCCACTCTCCACCACACAACCTTGTTTAACATCGGCCAGTCCTGGGGTTCTGACCAAGCGAAGTTACTCCCTTTAGAGATGCGTAGCGACTCTTAAACTGTTGTTGAACCAATTCTTGATAATACCTTTTAGCTTCTCTGGCATGTCTTCGTAACGTTTACCAATTTTTTTCTCTAGAGCGGAGACCGAATAGATTTTTTGTTTTTTAGAAATCCAACATAGAGAGATTACGGCTTCCTTAGCGAAAGTCGAGATTTTAGAAACTCATCTTCCAATCTGATGATACAATAAATTTTGATTGATCGAGGTTCACTTTCTGTAATATTGGGATTTTTTCGTAGCAACCGTGTGTCTTACATCTTACAAAGTGATTTCTGTAGTTGAGAGAGTGAACTGGCCACTACTGCATGAAACGAATGCTGCATGCTTTATATGTTAGATTTTCTTGCCTTGGAAAAAAGGAGTCGCAAAGTACTAGGTTGGGAATGTAGCCTCAACGAAGACTCTGTCTCTTGCTATTACGATAAATTATTCAAGATTTTGCTATGTGCACCGACATCATGTGCACCATATTAGGGCAAGAAGCACTCGGACTAAGCCAATGAAAACGCTTAACCGGTTCTGGGGAATCCCCTACTTCGCTATTCAGCGGTCTTTCCAGTGGCTGGCACCTCGCCAACGAAAAAGAGACTCTCTGCTGTGATCTGCTTTTTCTGTAGCGTTTATAGTTTGTCCAGATGTTTGCTTAGAAATTTTAGGTACTAACTAAGATATAAGCTGTATCTTGGATAGTAAACCTAAATTCGTTTAGTGTTGTTCTTTTTCAAAGAACATGGTCCAAACTAGAAAACTGCGGATAGTAGAAAACGATCAACAAAGCGAGATAATTCAAAATGGCGTCGGCAGAAACGGTGTATTTTGACATTTTGACCACCATCAGTGGGGCCCAACTTCAGACTGCATCGAAGTTCTTTCGTTTTATTTGAAAGAAGTCGAAGACCCAAAGTCAAGTTAGAGCCAAACAGCGGTTTGTACGACTTTTCTTGTCTTTTATCTACTTATAAGTTGTTTCTGAATTTCGATTCTGTCGTCTGCTTATCTGATGACCATCGTTTTGACGTGTTTGGCATAGGCAGCTAGGTTTCCTGAATCGGCCTTGAACGTGTTTCCCCTATAAAGCGAAATATAGATTTGAAGTAGAAGCGGAAAGGGAAATACATACTTTCTCCATTAGTCATGTCCTATAAACCACTATGTGTCGCGTTGTTATTTTTTTACTTAGTCTTAGTAAACAACAGACCTTCTGGCTGATATTACTGGGAAAGCCCCACGCGTTTTTGCAGCGTTGGCAAATTCCCGTTGGTTTCGGTTTTCCTTTTCTTAGTAAATCTACGAACGGTGTCCTGATGTAATCCATATTTGACTACATAACAGGAATTTTCAGGTTATGTAACTAGTCTTTGATACTATACTTCTGATGAGTGCCGCCTTTTTGCTTGAGTTTGAAATTGTTGGCGAAGATCCAACATTGTTAAATGATTCGATACACCGCATGTTAATTAGGACATGTATGTACTTGTTTTTGGCTAATCCCTCTTTACGTTTACTCAGATTTGTTTTCATCGTTATCTTACAGATATACGTCGTATAGGTTGCCTTTCAAGCTTGTTGTAGCTTGGGTATCGTTTAAGTTCGTGACATCATTCCTTTATTAACATTGTTTGCTACCTCAAACGCACTTCCTCCATTATCAATATTTTTATTTAGTTTCTTGAAATGTAACCATTCATTAGTTACTTTAGATTTTTTAAGATATGCATTCAGTTTCCCCAAGCCAGCACATTTTGTATTAATTTAGATCGCTGACTAAGTTATTTCTAAAAATATTTGTAGCAGTTCAAAACCCTTGCTTCTTTTGTGAACCTTAAATGGCAGATTGGTGCATGATACGTCACTCTTGATGCTTCAGTGAGTCCAAAAACTATAATGAACACAGTTTCAGCTACAAGTCAAAAACAACTTGAAATAGAGATGTCAAAGCTACACAAACAAAACCAGCAACTTCAGCAAGAAAATAAAGTTTTACAACTTCGTGCTACAGGGGTCCAAGTACTTGGTTAGTGCCTATATACATTACAAATACGTTATTGAATAACCTAAAAGTTTGAAGTCTTGACCCTCTTTATAAAAACAAAAGTGCTCAAATTTGCTATAATATAAGAAAATAAACTGAGGGTCACTAATTAGGAAGGTTTTTTGTGGTAGAACTTCTTTGAAACTCATAACTTTACTTTGCAACACAGCATAAAACATAAAAAGATTGACAGTAAGGTTTGTAGAAAAACAATGAAGGAAGTGTGCCATAAAATTTTGCATCCTTCAACATATTGTTTTTATTTTTTTCTTAAAAAAAACTGCCCACAGAATCAAGAACAATTTTGATAACAATTGAGACCTACACTGTAACCTACAACCTCAGCAAAATTTAGTCAGTTTCTCATGACAAAGCAGTAGTAAGGCCTTGATCAACATACAGTGTCTTTGTATAAATTTCTTGTACCCAGACCTTCAATTTGTCTGTTTCCCATTCATGCAGCTTTTTACATTTGGCACACACACAAGCAATATCAATAATCTAAAATGATTAATGTCATTCATGTAATGATTTTGTGTTCCTAAAGGAAAAGTCCTTCAAGAATCCCAGGAGGAAAGTTCACAGCTCAAGCAGCAGGTGGAATCGCTACAGGAAGCTCTCAGAAATGCTGGTGTCGAGGAACCTTCATCAGTATTCACCAGTACAACTCTGCAATCAAATAGCGGGAGTGGAACTTTTAAAAGTGATCCATCTCTGCTTCAGTCTGGCATATTCTCGTATAATATTTCTACACAGCCATCAGTTGATCCGTATTCATCGTCTCTGCCAAATGAACAGCTTCAGTTCTCCAGTCACACAACTCCACCTTCACTGTGCTATCACCCTGAACTTCATGCCAAGGTGACTTTCTTTCATTTTTCTTCCTGTTATAGCCGAGCCAAGAACAGATTTGATAGTATTGCAGTGTAATTGCCATATTGGTAACTATTTCAATTTTGAATTTTTTAAGTTAAATGGTTTAGCATTTCTAGTTGTCTACCAAATTTATGATCTCAAAATAAACTGTAAAAAACAATAAGAATGTTAATAAGTTGTATACAAAGATAATTTTAAACATTGTCAAACTTAAAGCAATTAAAGAAATTGTGTGTTAGCATTGTGTATTTTCTAATATTTCTTCTTGAAATCTTTAGTATTGCTAATGCAGTAAATTCTCTTAAAATTATGTAAGGAACTGTACAACAAATTTGGAGAACTGAAGAACGAGCTGGAACAGCAGAACCAAACAACTCATGCCCAAATGGAAAAACTGAAAAGTTTAGAATCTGAAGAATTTAAAGGTGAACTTAGGGTAAAACTTGGAAGGCTAAAAAATCGAATCCAAAGTGGGACAAAAGAAGCAAAAACTCGAGAAGCTCTGATTTGTGCCTTGATATCACAAGAAGAAGATTTGAAGTCAAAGTGGGCTGCCATAGAAGCAGAGCAGGTCTGTAGACTTATACCCACCAAAGAAAAGCTTTCGATAAAGGGGATAGCTAGAGCAAAGCACTGCTACAAAACAAATGCTTTTTTTTCTTAGCCCTTTCAGAATGAACCAGTTTGCCATTGATTTTGTAAAATCATCTTATAAATTGATAAACTAAAAATTTGACTCTGTTAAATTTCAGAACGCTAGATTTTGGAACATAGTCCCTTACTCAGAGAAGAGAATGGGGGGGGGGGGGGAGTACTCAATCAATAGTGATGCAGGTCAAAGTTGGTAGTTCAGTGTTTTTTTCTGCAGTTTTCCTGCCCTTTTCAAAATCAATCGAATGGGGTGCTTTTTAAGGTAGAAAATTTTCACACTTTTGTACTCTTTAGGGTATTGTTTTACATTCCCCAACAAGCATCCATTTCCTTTTGCCCCCAAGCACCCCCCTACCAAAATTAACATTTAAATAGAATTCTGCTCGAACAAAGGGCTAAAACTGACGCACACAAAATCAAAACCACATTGGTGGCAATGTAGCTACTGTACTTTATACTCTGTAGTTGAAATCAATTTTTGTTTACAGAAGGCACCTTTTTAGGTAAAAAATTTGCAGAGGATCAAAATTCTTTTTTGCTGCATTGTAGAGGAGTAATGTGATATTTTTGGTAAAACTTCAATGTTATAAAATAGTTTTTCTTGTCCTCTCTCTGCCATTGTATACACAATGTTCAAACTGTGATAATTGTAACAACTTTGTTGGTCTCTCAGGAAAGCATGTATAAATAGATAACTCAGTGACACAAAAGTGATATGTTATGTGACATTTCAGCCCCTTTGTAAGTTATAATTTTAGATTTTTGTGGGTTTTTTCAGGAAATCATGAATATAGATATCAATACATTTAACTGTTTTGTAATGTGCCTTTTGTAAACTCTCCAGAGAATAAAGGTATTTAGTTATCACCATGCACTGAACTTTGGCTAAATGCTTTTTGTAGGTTTTCCAGGAAAATGTCGCAGATCAGTTGTG
This sequence comes from Hydrozoanthus tunicans, assembly GCA_026413305.1. Lineage (NCBI taxonomy): Eukaryota > Metazoa > Cnidaria > Anthozoa > Zoantharia > Hydrozoanthidae > Hydrozoanthus > Hydrozoanthus tunicans. Next base: position 26,715 of record JAOBAT010052884.1, read on the forward strand.
GAGAGATATTGAAGAGAACAAAGAAGAGCTTGAGAATCTTCAAGATGAAATTGCTTTTTATAAAGACACAGTTCTGGTTAACAAACAGCAGTTTACTTATAAAATGGGAAAAACGTCACCTGCATCATCGGAAGAACCTGCAAGATCTTACAAAGAATGCGAGTCAACAACAGTGAAAGAGGTACTCAAAGCAATTATCATTGCTGCAGTTTGCTACAAATATTTTTATTGTTTGTGAAAGAAACTGTAGTCTCCCTTGTTATTCAAAAAACGAAATATGTGTTAAATAATTGATGGACCCTGTTATGGACTAATTAATAAAAGAGATGACCAATAAGAATAACTACACCAAACTTCAACATATCAGGGTAAACCAAAGATACATGTAGCTATATCATTATGTATGACTTGTGTAGAGTATGTTGTTGTGCGCTGTTTAGTAAGACTGGGTAAATCAACTATGTCAATCACATGCAAGGTTTCAAGACATTTGTGCCAGTTTGCCTCCTCAGTCCCGGTCACACTTGTCCACTCTGCACCACAAGGTCATGTCTGCCCACTGTGCACCTCAGGGCCATGTCTGTCAAATGTGCACTTCAGGGGCACAGCTGTCCACTGTGCACCTTAGGGTCACACCTGTCCACTCTGCACTGTTTTTGATAATTTTTGAACTCTAACACTTTAACGAAGAATGACATATTAACTTTTTTGAATTTCGATAGCCTTGCTCTAGAGCCTGCTTAGAAATTTTTTAAACTTTCACACAGAATTTAGCCAGTACAAGTTGTGGTTCAGGGGATGCAGATCTTCAGCAGAAATGTGAGCAGCTTCAGTTGAAGTGTTCTGAGCTTGAGAAGGACGTTGAAAAGATTCGTGGTGAACGAGATGAGGCAGTCAAACAACAAGAAGAGGTAACTTAGAAAAAAAATTTTTAACAGTAATTGGTTCAGCTTAAAACACTCCATTGAAAACTAATGCTTTAGTATAAATCAACTTTTGAAACTAGTGTAACAGAATCTCTGTTTAAAATTTGTTTGTTTGAGATTTGACAAGAATTTGTAGTTTCCTTGACTTTGAGTATTTGATTTAAATCACTGTTTGCCAACAATACTGCAATTCAGATTAATTCATCGTTATTCCACAGCCGAGTAGTTTGGTTTTGAAATTCCTAACTGTATCAGTGAGAAGCTTTTACGCTGATCAAGAATTCGTTGTTGTTTAGATTCTGGATGTAAATCATTTGTGGGACTCGCAGTACAGACAGCTACAATCTGAGACTATGAAGGAAATATCTGAACTGAAGCAGAAAATTGAATTACTGACCTGTGATAGCGGTCAGGAGAGATTTGACAAACTATGGCTAAAGACTAAAGACATGGTGGATACCGAAAGGAAGGCCAAAGAACTAGCGCAAGAAGAAAAACAGGTACTGTACTCATAATGGTTCTTCTACTGCTTTTAAACTTGGAAAATTTGATTCTGTTAATATTGGCGCACTCAGTCAGTCGCCTCGTGGCGTAAGAGATTGTGCCAGAATCAATAACTGATGCTTTAGCAGGGTTTGAAATCTGGACGAACTGTTGTGATGGTAGTAACATACAGACCATACTCGTACTCATAATTTACCATTTTGTATTTTTCTGTCGGGGGGGGGGGGAATGTCTATCTGAAAAGTAGCCAGTATACCAAGCGTTTCACGAAGTTTTGGGTGGCAGGAAATGGAACTAGCAAAAATAGTTTTCTTCTTACCCAACCCCCTCTCTCCATTTTTTTGCTCACTCAATCTTCCGTGTGTCCAAAACTTCGTAAAAGGCTATCTGAAGAATTGCTATTTCAACTTAATTCAATTAATTTTTCTTCACTGCACCAGGTTTGTGAGGAACGCTGCAAGGACCTTGAAGAACAATTAAAGAAGGTCAAAGACGAAAACAAAACGCTTCAGTTGAATTTTGACCAAAAAGCTAAACACGTGTCATTGTTGCAAGAAAATCTCAGCCGTCTCTCCCCGGTGTCGAGTTTGAACTGTGGTGTCAATCAGCATCCACAGGTTCGTTTACTTGCTGTGCTGCTTTTGCTTGTAGGTTATGGTGATAAAGTTTTAACCAAAAATTATCATGTATTGAAGAGCTTTTTGGTATCAAAACTCAGTGTAAAGAAAACAACAGCAAAACTTTGCTACGATAACATGGTTTGTGCTTTTTTTAAGCAACGTTAGTTCTGGGTAAAAATCGTCGAGATCGGCTTAAAATACTCTTACTCGAGTTTCTGGGCTTTCATCCGTCGTCAGAGAGTTGAAAATGTACCGCTTTGTTTTTCATTTGTTCGGAAAGCCGCAAACTTCAAAATGGAAATACAAAGAATGTGCAAAGACCATGCACATTCTTTGTTTCAAGTGTTAGTGAGAATGTTTTTATTGGCCACATGTTGATTGCATTTCAAAACCTTCCGTATTTTGTGCATGTTTTGTGCACACAAAGACCAACAAACAAAGAAGAAAGACGAACAAAGATGGTTTTCTAACCAGAACCTATATGTTAACTATGGTTTTTGCAAGCAACCCTTTATCGATTAGTTTACTTTATGTGGCTTGTACAATGTCTTGTTCTGACCCCTTTGTTCTGAGATGATAACTGTTCGTTTTCTAGGTCTTTCCCGTCGAGGGGCTCTCAGGTGCGACGCCACAGAGAGCACAAGGCGTTAGCTCGATCCCAGGCCAAGCTGCCCTGTCTTCTATGCATGTACCACCAGAAATTGTCGACCAAATTGAGATGTTTAAAACGCAGTTGCGACTGTATGTTGATGACTTCCAGACAGAGAGGAGCGACAGGGAGCGGGCACAGGATGAGAAACAGAAGCTAAAAGAAGAGCTGGACGCCTCCAAAGAACAAGTCGCCTTTCTGCAAGCGCAGGTAACACAATAGCAACTCTGTGTTCAATTTAAAAGTTGGGTATTTAAAAGCATCGCCCTCGGAAATTTTTAGGTGTTGACTTTTGGAGCTTTAGCCAATCGTTGGAGCAAATTATTAAAACTGTAAATCAAAAAGTTTATGTAGAATTTAAGAACCCACAATTAGAATAGAATTGATTGAAATAGAAACATGTTTGGATAAATCAGACGAATTTAAACCGTTAATCATTAGTTCTATTGGGTGTCAATGTCATTCGCCCGATTAACCAAACATGTTTTTTATTTCAACTAATAATTTTTGTTTGCACTTGCTAAGTTTCTTTAAAACCTCCTCATTTTACAGTGAAAATAATCTGCTCCTACGAAGGGCTAACGCTCGAAACGTAGATATTTTTGAACTTCCGACAGCGATGCTTTGAAATAATCAACTTTCAAGTTGAGCGCGAAGTAGCTATTGCTGGATTGCACCTGACGTCACAGCCGCCGTGTCGGTTACCTTCTCAAGAAATGAGTTTTGATGATTTCTTTTGTTTAGGAACAATTATGGCTGCTTCATCGTTTGTCTTTGGCGTCTCTAGGGAGTGAGTCTAGGGCATGAGTGCACCCCAAGAATTGTGCTTATTTGCCGAAAACTGAACAGGTTTAAGAAAAATTAGTTTTTGCAGGTATTAGAACGTGATGATGGTCGTGATGTGATACATGATCGTGTTCTGCTTTTACAACCCGTTTGCGTTTCGCTTGTAGGTTGAACAGTTTGAGAATGACTGGAAAAAAGAAAGAGAAGAAAAAGAAAAACTCCAGCAAGTGTTGCGGACGGTTGGCGGTGGAGCCCAGTCTCCTGTGGTTAGTAACCGAGTTTTCTGCAATTTATTTTTGTGCAACATCAAACCCGCAAACACAGTAAACAAAGGCAGGGTTTTTGATCTTTATAAGTGAATGGACATTCATAACTTGTTGCATGACAGAATCTTTCTTAAGCGAATTAGTCGTAAGTGTTGACCCTCCATCTGAGGAGTGACCCTTAGATATCCAGCAGGGATAAAGATGAAAAAAACTATCGGTGACAGATCTGCATCGTTCTTCCTAATACTTTATGGAATACCAAATGCACATCGAGTTTAAATCGTTTTGATATTAATCGTTTTTTTAAATTTTATCGCAATATTAAACTTTTTACACATAAGTAGCGCAGCCTGAGTTGTAGCCGGTACGAGAGCTCTTTCTAACCCTAAGGTTTACACAGTCCGTGGCGCAGGCTAGTGTAGTGAACTTTTAGTATTCAGCCATTGCATGTTAGGTTGTTTATGCGCTTTTGATCATTAGACAATAAAAAGCGCAATATATATTATCAAATTATTATTTGTAAGTTGTGCAAAGCGGGTAGGAGTATGTTTATTATTGAATTAATCTCCAAGGATAACCCTCAAAAGCAAATTATAACTATAAGTTACCTTCCCTTTCATTCACAGTTACGCTTTTTTTACTTTACGCACATACTGTTTGCTCGAGGAAGTCTTGTTTCATAAAAGGTTTTTTTTCTAAACATTATATTAAACTTGTGTTGCCTTTTTGGTGTGCCTAACAGGGTGGCGAATACCAGCGCCAGGCCGAGCTCACCCGCAAGGCTCAGTCGGTTGCCGAACAGCAGGCCAGACTGCAGGCCAGGCGCGAGGAGCAGGCGATTCAAGAACGCCTCCTGGAACAAGAACGTCAGACATTGGAGCAACAAGCACGTGCACTTGCCTGGGTAGGGTCCCCTGATATTGACCTTTGTTTTTACAGCAGCCTGTGTAGGG
>JAOBAT010052884.1:31518-53199 GCA_026413305.1 Hydrozoanthus tunicans
TCCCCTGATATTGACCTTTGTTTTTACAGCAGCCAGGGTAGAGTCCCCTGATATTGACCTTTGTTTTTACAGCAGCCAGGGTAGAGTCCCCTGATATTGACCTTTGTTTTTACAGCAGCCTGTGTAGGGTCCCCGATATTGACCTTTGTTTTTACAGCAGCCTGGGTAGAGTCCCCTGATATTTACCTTTTTTTTTACAGCAGCCAGGGTAGGGTCCCTGATACTGTCTTTGTTTTTACAGCAGCCTGGGTAGGTTCCCCTGATACTACGCTTTGTTGTTACAGCTGCCTCGGAATAGTCGTCCAATAAAAATATCTTCTTTAATAGGTTCACTGCCGATATAAAAATACAATTCAAGATTCTCAGGCTTTTACAAGTTTCTATCCTTGCACTTTAGGATAGTTTTTGCCTTAGGCCATCAAATTTGTCTGCAGGAATCTCGTTAAGTGTTGTAACTTAGAATCTTAGGAAAGTGAATGTAAAAAGCTTAAAACCGATTTAGTTGATTAACAAACTCATGTTGCGATTTCCAGGTAGAAATTCCGTATGTCAAAAGTTTTGTTCGAGATTGCCGTTTTTTAAGTTTTTATGTTCAAAGTCAAGGAAAGTTTTTAAGGTTGCTAAGCATTGTAACAATTGTATTTTAGCGTCAAGAATATAGCAACAGAGAACCCCACCTTGCAGCTGGTGGTCTGGTGACCAGCTACCCATCTTACAACGTTGGTACAGGCCGCTACATGCAGGACTACCCACAGGGTCAACTGCCGCACCTACAGCAGGTAAACAACCGCAGACAGACACACGACCAGAAATACGTTACTGACTCCGTCTGCCGGTCGTAACTGATTTGTGGTTGAAGTGTAGTCAGTTTTAAAAATCCAAGCGGTCCAGCAATCTCCGCAAATCACAAAATCCTTGTCTCTTTGATGTTTTTACTTTTTTTCGTGCTGTTGCGAGCTTTCTCTATGGAGTTAAGTTTTAATACCTTTGGTCGACGGCTTCTTTGATACTAGTTTTCGCATCTTAAAAAATAATTACGATAAAACAAGACATTTCGGTTCCTCTCTAGAATCAAAACTGTAAAGGTCAAAATAAATAATTGAAAGGAGTAGCATTTCAACTAAACGTGTCTGTTGTATTGTGAAAGTACCTAAATTGAGACGTTGTAGACCACGTGTCCGTTAACGTTCATAGACTGGAAACTTGTTTATATCAGTTTCTGGGAACTAATTAGAATATAATTTTGTTTTCTATCGATGGCGTAAGAGCAGAATGATTATTAAGTATACTGGAAATGAATAAGTGAATGAATAGCTGAGAGCCACAACGATTGTCTTCTTCCTTAGAGCTTTGTCACAACTATTTATATTTTCTTGTTTAGCGCCGTCTTCTACCCCGAGGTCCAATCCAATCGACGTCGGACCCAAGACCGCCATATGAGGACATCTTTAAAGGTGGTGACGTTCAGGCAGATTCGGACCCAGGCTACGAAGTGATCGACGCCGGTCAGGCAGGTCCGGGTGAGAAGGAAGACGTCAAGGTACCGGACACGCCTGAAGGTAGCAGTAGCCAAGACAAGCAGGAGGGCGCCGATAATCAGTGTCCCAGGTGTCTTCGCACTTTCACGCCAGCAGAACACGAGTTGTTACTGAAGCACATCGACAAATGCATAACTTAATCTTCTAGTCTTGGTGAATTGAGTTTTTTATTACTTCACGGAACGCATTTCTAACTTTTCAAATTGAGGTAATGCTAAAAGCGATGCCCGCAGGCTCATGTAGATATTTTCGCTACCATTAGCCGTGCAATTAGCGTGTTCGTTTTGTTTGTTTGGGAAAAGATTTAGCAACAGGGGTTAAAACTAGCCAAAACAAAAACGAAATTTCACGAAACTAAAAACCAGAAAGGCAAGAATTTATTCATGGAAGATTTAGACCCCTTGATATTACCAATGTCAAAGCTAATCGTTGATTTAAAATCAAAACGATCCATTCCCAACCTTGCTATAACAAAAAATCGTTTTATTTTGTTTTATTGTTTTTTGTTTTGTTTGAATTTTAGAGCTGTTTTGAATGATTTTTGGGTCCCTGGATGCGTTTTAAATAGTCCGTGTATGTTGCTTTAACCAAACATTAGCTAAAAAAGGTTTGCATGCTTTAATTTGAAGATGTAACTGACTTGCTGAAATAAAATATCTTCATACAGTTTAACTATTCATACATCATCATTCACAGTAGAAAGCAGTTTAGTGAAATAACAAAAATAGATAGAAAACGAATCCTTTAAAGTACATGGAGGAAGCCAACTGGGGCTTGAGGAGCGAAGTCTTCGAGCTGGTTCCTGCAAGTAAACTGGAATATTAGTGGTCTTGTTTTTTTTTTTTGAACCATTTGAAAATGTTTTTGAATTAGCTTCCGCGGCTACCTTTTTCAAATATAAAGAAAGTAAAGTGTGTTGTATTGTGTGGCACCTTTCTCATTTGAAGAAGGTCCAAGGCACTCTACAATGATCATTTCACCTCCAGTGTATGGGCTGGCCGAAGGATATATAGGTGCCCCCGGTAGCCGCTACGTGGGTTGGTACTCATTTTACCGACCCTGGAAGAACGGAAAGCTGAGTCAACTTCAGCAAGAAAGAAGCCATTTGCACCTCCATGCATATTAATATTGGCTCAACTTTGCCTCGTTTTTGCTACCACTATGTACCGGTAAGTGTTGAAAAACCCGATACCAAGGATAAGATTTCTTCGCCGAATTTCTTCGATCGTTCGAACTCTCCAACCGATGCCGGCCCCCAACTCAGGTACACAGAATCGAAGGCAAAACCTTCGGCCGAGCGCGAAGCGCGAGCGAGTCACGCGTGGCTTTGCCAGGCGTGCAAGACCGAGTTTGTTTTGCCTCAGGCGTTATTCTTTAGAGCCTGGGGCCGGCGTCGGTTGGAGGGCTCGAATGATCGAAGAAATTCGGCGAAGAAAGGGGGAAAATCAAGGGAACTTGGCCGTTTATAAGTGAATTTATCCTGGGTGTCAGCTTTTTGAACACTTACAGGTAAAGGCAAAGTTTAGCCAATATTAGTATTCATGGCGATGCAAATGTTTATTGTCTTTGCGAACGCCACGATTGAACTCCCTGTGGTTGCAAGCCAGTTTATTTTTAAAACAGGTTTTTGGTTCTTTCGGCGTGGTGAGAAGCAATCTGATAAAAGACAGTAAAAGAAACAATCTATTGCCTGATCGTCGCGATCGAAACTTCAGCTACAGTTGAATTTTCATAAGGCGAAAAAGTAAATATGTGATCGCAATCTACCAGAAATCGAGTAAATATTTATTATGTAATCTCTATCTGTGATGAACAATCTCTTACTTTACAACACTCGTTTTCTCCAAACCACGTACAGCATCACCTCTTACAAGCGACATTTGGAAACAGAAAGATTGTGCAATTGAAAATACTAAAGAAATATGCAGACACCTTGGAACATTAATAAAGTATGATAACTCGAGTTAGAAATTCAGTTTTACCTTATTTTGACAATCAGAATAAAGCAACTACCAATCGGGTAAACGTGTTTCGTTGAAACAACGGCTTTATAATTATAGGTCTGCCGCAGCAACGAGTGTCAGCATTTGGTAAAGACAGCCGGACTGGAGAGACTACGATGGTTTGGCTGAGCGAGCAGTACCTGCTCAATTAATGACCAGCAGTTGAACAAAGGGTGTACAGTGTTCTCGTTAGTGTTAACCTGCTCTTATGTGAAAATGAAATATTAAAAACCTTATATTTTGCTTGTAATGAACAAGTGAAGGTTATGCCTTTTATAATTCAGTATTTGGTAAACGACGTTGGTATTTGTAGTTTTTGCGGATATGTGAATGCGGTGTTTTAACACAATTAATACAAGCGGTATGTGGAGGACACAAACTTGGGCATTATTGGCCTGTGGCTTGACGCTGTTTTTTATTCTTTCAACAAGCGCCAAAAAACTGTCAGGTGACAGTTTAAACCTTATACCTATCAAGAGAGCCCGAAACACAGCTAAAGAGAGAAGTTCTGCGAGAAGAGCGCAGCATTTCAGCAGTTTAAAAGACACGGAGGATATCAGTGGTGCCGGCGATGACGAGAAAGACAAAGATGAATATCAAATCACCTTTGAAACCAAGAAACTTGACAGGCCAAACCCACATGTACAGTTAAAGGAAAGTACTATTTCGCAGAGGGAAGCCACTGATAGATACATCGCCTCAACTGATATTCCAGACAACAACGCAAATTCCAACAAACACAATCTACTCAGTCTTGCTCAGCCGTTGGAGGCCCAAATATGGCAACCCCGGCCGTTCCTAGGCAAAACACTCCGCTCGAACCTCCCCACCGTCCTGGGGTCAACTAATATTGTTCACAAATCGATTCCTTTAGATGACTTCCACCCATTTCAAAGATCAAGTACTATGAACGATATCTCTGACGATGGGAATGTCCCTAGTTTTATCCCCGAGCCTTATTTTGTGCCTGTTCACACTGAACCTGAATATAAAATAACCCACGTGGATATGTATTACCCAGGTTATTATGTAATACCTAAGTTAGTATGTAATACCCAGATTAGTATGTAATACCCTTAGTATGTATGTAATACTCAGGTTAGTATGTATTGCCCAGATTAGTATATATTACTCTGGTTAGTTATGTATTACCCCGGTAAGTATGTATTACCCAGGTTAGTATGTAATACTCAGGTTAGAATGTATTATCCAGGTTTGTATTTAACCCAGGTTAGTATGTATTACCCAGGTTAGTATGTATTACCCAGGTTAGTATGTAATACCCAGATTAGTATGTAATACCCTGGTTAGTATTTATTACCCAGGTTAGTATATAAGACCCAGATTTGTTATGTATTACCCAAGTTAGTTATGTATTAACAAGGTTAGTTATGTATTACCCAGGTTAGTACGTATCACCCAGGTTAGTATATAATACCCATATTAGTATGTAATACCCAGGTTAGCATGTATTACCCAGGTTAGTATATAATACCCAGGTTAGTCATGTATTACCCAGGTTAGTATGTATTACTCAGGTTAGTATGTACTACCCAGGTTAGTATATAATAACCAATGTTAATTATGTATTACTCAGGTTAGTATGTATTACTCAGGTTAGTATGTATTACCCAGGTTAGTATATAATACCCAGATTTGTTATGTATTACCCAAGTTAGTTATGTATTAACAAGGTTAGTTATGTATTACCCAGGTTAGTACGTATCACCCAGGTTAGTATATAATACCCATATTAGTATGTAATACCCAGGTTAGCATGTATTACCCAGGTTAGTATATGATACCCAGGTTAGTTATGTATTACCCAGGTTAGTATGTATTACTCAGGTTAGTATGTATTACCCAGGTTAGTATATAATAACCAATGTTAGTTATGTATTACCCAGGTTAGTATGTATTACTCAGGTTAGTATGTATTACCCAGGTTAGTATATAATACCCAGGTTAGTTATGTATTACCCATATTAGTTATGTATTAACAAGGTTAGTTATGTATTACGCAGGTTAGTATGTATTACCCAGGTTAGTATGTAATACCGAGGTTAGTATGTATCACCCAGGTTAGTATATAATACCCAGGTTAGTTTGTATTACTCAGGTCAGTATGTAATACAAAGGTTAGGTACTATGACCCAATATGACACTTTTTGCATGAAAAAATCTTTGCTCTTTACCTAGTAAAGTGAAAGAAAAATTGCTTCTTTAGGCTTTGATCTGTAGTTGTGTTAATTTGGCATCCTAAACTATGTTGAGACACTTCATCTGCTTCACGCGACCTTTATCAGCTGGTCTGTGTGGGTTTAGCTCAGGACCTAGCGGCACAACCCGACGCACGAAGGTTGTACGAACTATTGCTTCGGATACGAACGAAAACTGACGGCAGTGTACCAACGCTTTGTGTTACAGATAACCCATGTAAGAACGGAGGAATGTTCCTCTCTTCCTCTTCTGGCTATCACTGTCTCTGCCCCTCAGAATATCACGGTCACATCTGCCAAGGTGAGTTGATTGCGAACAGGCTGTAAATGCCTCAACTCTGTCAGTAAAAGAAATATATTGCATGATGCTTTCTTTGGGCCAGCGAAGCGACAAAAGTTGGTGTTTGGGGCTCAGATGAGAGGGGAAGGGTTTTGGGGCAGTGAAAACATGAGTAAAAAGTGACATGAAGGCGTATAAGCTGATCAAATAGTATTCGCAGTAAAGTTTTGCAGCTTTTTCTACATCTTAAGTTAATAAAAAGCATTGTACATGTTATGTGAAGTCAATTTGAATTAGATTTTTTTACGCAAATTTTGATGCTGCACATGCAGTCTTCAGTATAGTTTGTCTCTAATTGTCCAATTTCAATTTACCTTAATCATTGATGTACATGTTGGTCGCAACGTTATCTAATCTGTTCTTACGTCCAGAGAAGTATTTCTGCACTTCGAGCCCATGTCAAAATGGCGGCACCTGTGATGAAATTGAGAACAACTACCGATGCAGGTGTCCAAAAGGTTTCCAAGGTTACAACTGTGAAGGTACCTCCCGTATAAGCAGAGTCGACTCCCGATAACTCGAACCGAAATTGATTTCCCCTGAAAACAATTACCCTCGTTAACTCGAACTCCCAAAAATTCGAACCGTTTTCAGCTTCAAATTGAAGGTTCGGGCAATCGGGATTTGACTGTATCATTGATCTTCGTCTCCTCTCCCTCTTTCAAGTGTAAACCCTTAAATCAAAGATTTAATCGTATCCGTTCCAAAAACATGGATTTAGTGGATGATTTTTGCTAAAGTTTAATACATGAATGGCTAAAAGTCGTTTGAGTTGTTCTTAGCTTAAGGAACTGGTTTAGAGGTTAGATTAGCGACTGTAGTTGTGACTCGTCCAAGCATGCACGTGTATGCTCCGTTTACAGATTAGCACAGTGTTTCAATCCTATTGAAGCAAACTTGATTTAATTTCCTAGAAAACTACAAAGGACTTGATTTAAAGTAGCGATTCAGATATTCTCCGAAGATATGTTGTTTGCCTTTAAAGCCTAAAGCTGTTTTTAAGAGTAGATTACCTCTTCTAATTGGGAAAAGGACGTCTGCAGCAAGCAATTTTTGCGACACTATCTTTCGATACCATCTACTGAAAAGGAAGCACAACGATCGCGATCCGGCGACTGCTCCCGCACCACATTTAAAGCATTATTATTTATGCTGAACACCTTTTCATAAATTTAGCGTTTTTGTCTTGTATTTTAAACAGTTCATAAAGATAAAACGTACGGCTAAAATGCAAGAACCCGTGTGTCGTTTTTTTCCATGCCGGTTTATGAAAGGCGCACTTCCTAGATAAGATTGTACCACAATCTATCACTTTTTTGATTCATTGAGTATGGAAGGCCGGTTTAGCGTTTTGGCCAAAAGAAGCTTTGAAAAGTGCTTGATGCTAAGCACTGAAGCTCCTTCTTAGAGATAACCTCCATCCCAGCACCCCACCCCATCCCCCTTTCATTTTTACCTCCGGTACTAAGAACAAAGTATCCTAAAATTTATCCTTTTCTTGTTTTTACACAGAAAAAAATGACTGCTTATTACATCCCTGTAAACACGATGCAACGTGTATCCAAACGTCCAGTTCGTACCACTGTTTGTGCGGCTCTGGCTACCTTGGGAGAAACTGCGAACGTATGTAGACATAGTTTGTGTTCATTTCAGCTGTGTAATTGTATATTCCAACAGACAAATAGGTTAATGACTTTATTAGAGGACTAACAAAGCGTTACTATAGTGATGTGTTGTAACACACTACATATCTTATCTTATACTGGTTTTATGCAGTTCTATGAACGAACTTGTTCCTAAATGTAAATGAGCTAACCTTTCGATTACCGCTTAGCTGTAACCTTACTCACAACGATTAATATAAAAACTGTTACTGAGCATATTGATTATTAGGAAGAACTGTGTGTATTGCCCGTGTGAAAATAGCCGCCTTCACGCCCATTTTGACCCATCGTGGCCGAACTGTTTATTTGTTTTTGAAATTTAAACTGTGTGTTTTTTACATTTCGTATGTATGTGCTCAAAAACCTCTGAAGAATTCTTGCTTAGGCTCCTATGCTCGTCAAATCTAGCCTTTTTTCTACAGATGTAAAAAGATTTCAATGAGACGAAAACACCAGCAGCTGTTAAATTGTCTGTTTTTCGAGCTAGATAATGATACATGGGGTAGAAAAACTTAAATGCCTCATTTTCAATGTGGTTTCTTTGTTCTAATTCCCTTACAAAGTTTTACATTTAATCCTTTCAAAGCCCTACTTGTTAGAACTATGTTACACCTAGGGTCAACTCCAAGATGGAAGATGACGCACTAGCTTCTGTACTGCATATTTTCCCCCTAGAATTCGATCGCTGTTATCCTAATCCCTGTATGAATGGTGGAAGCTGTCAACAGCTGAGTAACAGAACCGAATGCAGCTGTCTGCTTCATTTCAAAGGGACAACCTGCAACGGTACGCTGAGTGATGCTGTTTGTAAATGTAACGACTGTAGAAACCGTCGATGCTATTTTCCTAAACAAGTTTACTAAGAGGTAGAGAAGAAGGTGAATGAGAACGGAGGTGAGAGGCAAGAGAGTATTAGCAAGGGGGATAGAAGGGGAGAGGACGTCGGAGTGGGAGGACGGTGATGAAAGTGGGTTATAGGAATAGGGGGGGGGGGGGGTGATAAAGAAGGGGAATGATAGGGTAGGGGGTGACAGAGATAGATAGAGGGTTATAGAGAAGCAGGCAATGGGGAAAGGGTTGATAGGGAAGGGGTGATAGGGAATGGGGGTTTACGTGATCTACATGCCAAACGAGACGCTTTGTTGTTTCTTACAGAGAAACGAAAATGCTTTCCAAACCCGTGTCATAATGGAGGGAAATGCAACGAAGATGAGTCGGGATTTCCCTGTACCTGCCCAGCAGGCTTTAGCTTGCCTTACTGCAAACGTACGTATGTGTTTAGTGTCCTCGTGTACTCTGTCTTACAGAACGGTGCCATTGCTATAAAAAACATGTTTTTCTACACATTTATGGGACAACAAATGATTTTAGTAGAGAGGGTTGAGGGTGCCAAATGTGGCTGGAGGGTAGCAATTTTTTGGAAAACTTTTAATAATAATAATAACAATAATAGTAATAACAACAAAATTAAACGGTTTGTTTACTCTCATTGTAGCGCTATGAGTTAAATTACGGAGGGTCAGCATTCACTGTCCAGTTATTATACACATAAATATCACAAACATACACAACAAAAACTTATTCCTGGAACGTAATGAATGATTCTAAATTGCTTTTTTCAGGTCACGTTTGTGCTGCTAACCCGTGTCTCAACGGCGGCAAATGTAAACCAAAAAAGAAAGGTAGAAACTGGGAACACACGTGTATCTGTCCTGCTTTCTTTCAAGGTGACAGATGTGAAGGTATTGTTAACGTCTTTGCAAGTGGTTTTTATCTGCTGATTCAGCAGGTAATTTACTTCACATGTGTCTCTCTGTTGACTGTTGTGGAGCTTGAAGTATTTCTTGTGTTTGTTCACTTGTATTGCTTGCCCAGCTCTCTGTCGAGTTGACATATATGTGAAGATACCACTAATTTCGTTTCACGTGTTAATTTCCATATGTATGTGCATTTAAAGCCAACTTCTAAGGTGACAAGTGTAAAGGTACTGTTGATGTATTTGTTTATGCTAGTTCTTGTATTTGTCCGACTGTTTTTCAAGGTGATATCTATGAAGTTATAGGTGGTATCTTGATGTCATTTCATGTGGCAAATGTCTTTCAGTTCCAAATCCTTGCAGCACTCTCCCCTGTCTGAACGGCGGCACCTGTGTCGACAGTTCAAGCGAGTTCCACGGTTTCCCTTCCGACTGGAACGTTGGTTCTCTTCATTTTCTCTGCTTGTGTCCCCTGGGATACGCTGGGCTCAAGTGTGAACGTGAGTGTCAAGTGGTTTGAAGTCATTCCATTTCAACTTTACTGAAATTCAGCCATGCAATCCTCAAGCAGCGCGCAATCCATTTCCCAATGACTTCAGAAACGCAATTCTCAAATATCGCGCAAGGCATTTACAACGAACACGTTCCTTCTTGAATTCAGTAACGTAATCCTTAAACAACGCAAAATGCATTTACAACGAACACATTCCTTTTTGAATTCAGTAACGCATTCCCTAAACAACGCACAATGCATTTCAACGAACACATTCCTTCTTGAATTCAGTAACGTAATCTTTAAACATAGCGCAATGCAATTACAACGAACACATTCCCTATTGATTTTAGTAACGCTTTCCTTAAACAACGCGCAAAGTTTTAACAATGCACACATTCCCTATCGACTTTAGTAACGCAATCCTTAAACAACGTGCAAAGCATTAACAATGCACATATTCCCTATCGAATTTAGTAACGCAATCCTTAAACAACGCGCAAGGCATTTACAACGAACACACTACTTTTTAAATTCAGTAACGCATTCCTTAAACAACGCACAATGCATTTCAACGAACACATTCCTTCTTGAATTCAGTAACGTAATCCTTAAACATCGCGCAATGCAATTACAACGAACACATTCTCTAACGATTTTAGTAACGCTTTCCTTAAACAACGCGCAAAGCATTGACAATGCACATATTCCCTATCGAATTTAGTAACGTAATCCTTAAACAACGCGCAAGGCATTTACAACGAACACATTCCTTCTTGAATTCAGTAACGTAATCGTTAAACATCGCGCAATGCAATTACAACGAACACATTCCCTATTGATTTTAGTAACGCTTTCCTTAAACAACGCGCAAAGTTTTAACAATGCACACATTCCCTATCGACTTTAGTAACGCAATCCTTAAACAACGTGCAAAGCATTAACAATGCACATATTCCCTATCGAATTTAGTAACGCAATCCTTAAACAACGCGCAAGGCATTTACAACGAACACACTACTTTTTAAATTCAGTAACGCATTCCTTAAACAACGCACAATGCATTTCAACGAACACATTCCTTCTTGAATTCAGTAACGTAATCCTTAAACATCGCGCAATGCAATTACAACGAACACATTCTTTAATGATTTTAGTAACGCTTTCCTTAAACAACGCGCAAAGCATTGACAATGCACATATTCCCTATCGAATTTAGTAACGCAATCCTTAAACAACGCGCAAGGCATTTACAACGAACACATTCTTTAATGATTTTAGTAACGCTTTCCTTAAACAACGCGCAAAGCATTAACAATGCACAAATTCCCTATTGAACTCAGTAACGCCGCCTCAAACAGCGCGCAATCCATATACAAGCATCTTTACATTTATCTAATCACATATAAATTGTCTAAACAGTATTGGTTTTGACCTTTGCGGTTATAATATATATTTTTCTTTAAATCTAATCCACAAAAGAAGAAGTGTGCCAAACTGTAGCGTGTTTGTCAACAGGAGACCTCTGTGAGCAGTGCGACCAAAATGCGACCTGTTTACACGGTAATTGTATCTGTAACCCTGGCACACAATGGGACGGTACACAATGCAGAGGTGCGTTATTTTACTCAATTTCCGAACTGGCAAAACATCATTTCTGTATATTTTTTGATATTTGTAGAACCATAGGTGATAATTTACTCCGTAGTTAATTTTGGCGCAAAATTGCTGCGGTTGTTCTTGCTTAGTAATTAACATAGCATTTGTAGCGTTCAAGTCCAAAATTCTAGAATGGTGGGAAGTTTTAACTTGATTACACACATTACACGTATGTTTCATTATTATACAAAAAAGTTTTTACAACTATTTTGAATTTAGTTTCTTTTCTTGTGTGTTTGTTCTGTCAATGGCTGTCGCGGCCATGCTTGGTGTCTGTGCAGAACCATCCGACCCCTGTGCGCGCAATCCCTGCAAGAACAACGGCACCTGTGTTTCCGGCCCAGACAACAGCTTTGATTGCATTTGTCCCACCGAGTATATGCCGCCGCTGTGTGAAGGTGAGTTAAATTTCCAGCTAGTTTTGTGTTTGTTATATTTTACTGTTACTGTCGAGCGTCAAAAGATTATTAACACAACATTCAAGTTGTTTCAACAGTAACCAAGTAACACCTAAATTTGTTTCATAAACTGAATCTCTTCTTTTCAACTGATCAGTTACTCAACAAGTGAATAGATGTTTTTTAAAAAGTCAGTTGTTGAAATTCTTTACTTTTACCTATTTTAAAAGAAATTAACAGCAAAACACATGATAGTGGAAATGATATTAATGTTACAACAAAAACTACAACAGCATCAACGTTGGTAACAACATTATGTCCTCTATTCACTCATTTGTCTTGTAACGTTGCAGAACCAGAGCCATGCAAACCAAATCCTTGTAAGAATAACGGAGTTTGTATCAAGCAGGGAAATGGCCATCATTGCGTGTGTCCCCAGCCGTACCTTCCGCCTAACTGTGCTAACGGTAGGCTGCCACGTTCTAGTCAAACTTTAAACTACAAAACAACAACTTACTTATCAAGGTTAACGCAGACAAAGTTTTTTGCTTTGTTTTCAAAAAGGCTGAAGCTTCTTTGAGTAAAACGTAGTCTTTATTCATTTTAAGTTGATTTCCTACAAGTAAACAAGGTACACCTTATTTTCAGTAGCGTCAAGTAGTGTTAGTATGACTTCAGCACCGCCTACAAATATTGGTGTTTGCTAGTATGATACTTAGCTCGAGATAAGCTCAATTCTTGAAAGTTTGAAATAAGATAGAGGAAAAAATTCATATTGTAGACATGACCACTTTAGAACACTGCGTTTTTCTGAAGCTGCTTAGTTTCTGATTTTATTTAAACTTTTTAGAATATTTCATTTGTCTTGGAATAGCTGAGTTAAGAACCAATGCTTAACTTAGAGCCATTGAACTAAGCCAGCGATGGTCCTTCTCTTCCAGCTACAAAAGACCCTTGCATGCCAAACCAGTGTCAAAATGGCGGCCTGTGCGTTGCATCGAACGACAACAAAAACTTTACTTGCATTTGCAAACCCGAAGGATCGATGTTCAAACCTCCACTCTGCGGTAAAAAAATTAACAAAGCTAGGGTCTCGTAAAAACTTCACTTGTGCTCTCAAGGTTTTGTAACTTGCAGAAATTGTTAAAAGAGGAAATGGTGAGGTAGTTACACCTCACCAGTTGGTACTTGTTCGATTGTTTCATGAAAGCCTGATGTTTACTTAGCTATGAACGTAATCGAGAGGCAATCGAGTAAGTACCCTACTTCATGTTCATTTCGTGGATCTCTTTTGATTCTCCTTCTACTTCAGAGGCTTGCGACTGTGATTCTAAGATGTCTTTCAGCCACAGCATTTGAGCAATGCACAATATTGGCTCAATGTTTTCTGCTAACGGCTGCTTTCTGCTATTATACTTTGTCTATTAACTGGTGATTTTCACCAAACTTGCAGCATGCACCTGTCCTAAAGGAGACCCTGCTGTTCCCACTATCCACTCGACGTGCGACACCATGGGTCAATGCACTTGTAAGAGACCGCCCGGGGTTGAAGTAAGCTTCGTCGAGAACAAGGGGTGTGTTGTAACTAGTAAGTAGCGCAACAGCTGTGCCAGAAACTTGCTAAGAAGTAGAAGGCTTTGATTTAGTGACACCATGCATGATGTTGTTAGAATATTACGACCAAAATAAGCTTTATGAAGCGTTGCTTTATACAAAGGAATCCGGACTAAAATTAAAGAAACAAAGTTGCTTTCATTAAGAGAAAAAAGGTCCAGTTGATTTTATCCACTTGGCAGCGTTTCGGTTGTTTGAACTTGTTTTGATAATAACCATAACTGTTGTATAAGCGTAGAAGGATTTTAGGTTTGATGGAAAGTAGAACCAATGCAGGAATAAACTTTGTTTAACCCTCACTTCTACCTGCCTTACCTAGTTTAAAGAATGTTATTATTAACGCTGTTATTTATACCTTACTCAAACCATATCTAGTTTCAGCCATTATTATTGGTTTAGCCTTAGACATTTGTTCTTGGCACTTGGAAATTTAAAAATCGTTTGATTGTTTATCTTGTGTAAGGAACTGGGGCATGTGACAGTAATCCATGCTTGAATAATGGGAAGTGCAGAGACATGAAGACTCAAGGCTTCCTGTGCGAGTGTGTAGAGGGATGCTCTGGCCAAAGATGCCAGCACTGTGATGGTAGGTACCAGTCAGTCTCTTTTAACTACATGACGTCACGTGATTGCTGCTCATCGATTCGTCGCTTGCGTTGTTCTGACAGAATTCCAGACACACAGTCATTGTGTTTTGCAGTGGGTTTTTGACATTATAGGTACATTTTAGTTTTGGCTTACAGGTCAGTAGCTTATAACTTTTTACTAAAAGCTATTTGGTATCTTTTAAGACTTTTTTTCATTTCTACCACTTTCCTCATACTTATTTCAAAGTAATAAAGAACTAGGAACCTCCCATTGTTCTGCGGCATTTCGCTTTTCCCACGCCAGAATGTTCAAATTTTCACACTTAAAATACATCGACCAGTTTACAACAGAGTTTTTAAGTAAAAGGCAATGAATGTTTCTTTTGTGCTATAACAATTAAGCCAATCATAGAACTCCAAAACAAAAGCGAAGAAAACCTTTTAATTTTCAACATTACCCACGTTGAATTTTCCTCAAATTTAAAAAAAGAAGTGTTTCAACTAAAAAGGAATGAATGACTGAACTGAAATATTGAAAAACGTCAGCTTACTTATGAAGATATTGCCCATTTTTAAAGTTAAGCCAATCAGATCAACAGTTGAATACTATTACAATTAGCACCTTTATGCATTCCATTGTCGTTGACCTCCCTAGTTTTGTCTTTTCCTTTACCCACATTTTTTTTCATGCTTGCAGTCGACGTAATCTGTGGTCAAGGCTTCTGTAAGAACGGTGGAACCTGCGTTGTGGAGAACTTGAAACAGTTTTGCTTGTGTCCTCTTGGATGGAAAGGGAAGAACTGCGAACAGGCTACGGAAGAGAAAAGTATGTTAACAGAAAAAAGTTGCTATAATGGTTGCTATGACAGTTTTTTTGTGCTTTCAGTGCGAGTTGGTTGTTTTGAACTCTCTGAAGTATTCAATGTTTTAGGCTTGCTGTGGATTAGATAAAGATTAGGTATGCCATAAAAGGGCAGAGAGGGGCCTTTTTTGATATTTTGTGTTTTGTCATTTGTTACCGTCTAATGACGAAAGTGCGGATGTCTGTTGCATTCAGGGATGAAAGTTTGTCACCCCAATCCTTGTTTGAACGACGGGCTGTGCACGCCAGACGGAGCTGAAGGCAAGTTTCAGTGCAACTGTAGCCCCCGGTACTCTGGGAAGACGTGTCAAGGTATTAAACCATGGATAACTGTTAATTAATAAAACATGACTGAAATAATTCACTTTAATTAACAAACGGTCGTTTATTATGGCTAGGGAGTTCACTTACCATTTGAAAGATTTTGTGATTAAAGTTTCATTGTGGTTAACAACACTAGACTTGAAACTCAAAAGAGGCCGACAGCTACTGATACTAGGTGCTGTGTTTATTGGAAATAGTAATACACACATGTTTGGGTTCTATTAATTTGTTTTGCATTTCCATGTTGTAAGGGTTTTTACACCTAGATGTCATTTTCTTTTTTTTTTACTCATTGTTTTGCTTGTTTTTGATTGGAAGATGACAACTGTGCAAGGTGTGACGTACATGCAATTTGTCACCTGGGAGCGTGTAGATGCAGGGAGAGTTACAAGGGGTCTGGGCTCAAGGGCGATTGTGTGAGAGGTAAATATTAAATTTAATTTAAGGAAAGCCTTACCGCATGATTTACTGTGCTATTGCACATTCCCTTTTAACACATGAACAATAGTTTCTTCATTCTTTTATTACTTATGCTAATTTAGTTTTTTACTCACTTTTATCCGCTAGTATTTTATTCTCTTATCATTCTGATGAAGCCTTCCACAAGTGAAGGTGAAACGTCAATGCACTTTTAGACTTTTTAAAATTCTTAACGCGTGAAAACCGTAAAACCTTTTATAGATTTTATTTTTTTATCAAATATTAAATTGTTCTAGATAGTGAACGTTTTGAAATAAGTTATAAACTTGTCTAATTTTTGTCATTGCTGTGCATGCTCATTGTTCTTGTTGTTCAACTGACTCATTTGTTGATTTTGCTATTATTTGCAATTGACTTTTTGTCTTCAGCGTTTTAATTGCAATACAAAGCTTATTTTTCATACCTGATATATATATGTTATTGTTGTTATCATTTTCATTTTTATTACGACTAGTTCATTTGTGGATTTTCTGTTATTTTTGTCATCGCCTTTCAACTACAGCGCAAGGTTTATGATGTTTCGGTTTCAATTTTTTGTTTTTAGCGAAACAAGAAATTGTTTGCAAGTATCCTCTTTCTCGAATTCACTTAAGATACACATCAACTGAACACTGTTATAGTTACCAACTAAAAATAATCATTTTTTTTCTTCTTTTTTGCGCAGATGTTTAGTGCTTGACATGTCCCTTGATCGCTTCCTGTACTTCAGGACGGTGTAATTGTAAACGAGATCTTCTTTTCATGGCGGGGGAACGCTGCGCTCCTTGCACGAGTTTTCCTCCAACCCTGATATGCGTTAAACTTGTTGATGTTTATGCGTTAACCTCTATTTGTAGATTATATTGTTGTCAATGACCAATATTGCTTTTCAAAGCAACTGTTGTAGAGCTAAGACAAAACGAGCTTTGAATCACAATCTTTTAGCTCGAGTTTTCCACCTTTTTTGTTGTACTTATTGCTATGCAAACATTTTGAACAGATTTTATAAATAACTCTTACTAAACGTAAATCATAATTTTGTTTGGCACAAATAAGAACCTTCAACTGTCAAACAACATTACCATAAGAAGAAACTTTTTTTCTTCGAAATTCAACCGAGTACGAACTAAGTAAGGATATTCACTGTTTTCTGTTCTACTCTCGCAGATGAAATCTACTGTAATTTGATTTCAAACCTGTGTTTTGCGTTTGAAATTGAGTGTAATATATAAACTTAGAATAGCAAAGAGTTTGACATTGATTAATAGAATTAAAAAAGAAAGTAATACAGAATAGTGGAATGCAATTAAGGATGTAAAATAGAGTATTAGAAGAAAACAAAGCATGTTATATTGAATATCAATAACAATGTAAGCTTTGTTGACGTGACTTGTATTGTCAAAGTAATTCTAAAATTAGAGAAAAACATTGAAAGGTAAGTTTTATACGGTTTGTATAATGAGAGTTGATTTTTCTTTGAAGCAAGAACTAATAAACAAAGCAATGTCTTGGTAATATTCTGTAGAATCTGGATTTAAATGTTAAGAGTTTGAATTTCTTTAGAAAAGGATGACATGTTAGTTTACATTTTGTGAGTTAGTGTTTCAAATGATTTTTCTCGTAGATCGTTGAATATCAGAATGAAACAATGAATATTTGGCTCCACTGAGAATTGTATTTTGCCAATAGGCTCCTTGGCTAAACATTATTTTTGTTTTAATTATGTATCATAGAATATCAGAATGCAATAAAGAGTGAAAAGCGAAATGTTAGAATGAAATAAAGATGTGGCGTTGAACATCAAAATGTAGAAATTTTAGATGTAAAGGTGCAGTAAAGAGTCACACAAAGTCCATTTTAAACTGACAGCCATCTTGAAAATAACGGTGAAGACGTCGAAGATTTTGACTTGAACAAAACACTTCGGTCGAAAGCTTTGAGTTTTAGACGTGAAACAAACTCCGTGTATGAGCACATTTATTTTCTTTGTGAGCAGAATAACCCCTTACGGTACATTTTTTGTTAGCATTAAAGACACTAAAGGTTTTTCATTTATCATCTAAGACGGTTGTCGCATTTTGACCAAAATATACGAGATTTTGTAGTGCTAACGACAATTTTCATATAGATTTTATTTTCATTGAACTTGATTAAGATTTTTAACTTTTAAGTTAAAAGTCAAAATGTTTGTATTAAGGGTTGTTTTCTTTTAACTATTCGAGCCAGTTAAACTGAATTTAAAAGAGTAAAATCTAAGCAAACAACGCAATAGGTGGCCTAAAGACAAGGCCGACCGTGTTTACTTCCTGAGAGTTAGAACCTGGTTGCTATGTTTGTCCTCTTTGCACGGTTAGTTAAGTCATTTGTCGAGTTCCTTGTTTCAAAAACAGCAGAACAAACAGGAAAACGCTGACCTTATCTCATGAATAATACATGTCTACCAGCTTTCTTAAATATTCATTTCGAAGAACCTTAATGAAAACAGAGCCGCTTGAGAAACATTCATATAGTTTTACATCAGCAATACAAAAAAGCGCTGCAATTATGAAGAGCTGTTTTTGTTTTAAACACGCGTGGTTCTTCTGTGTTGTTTTGCATGTATGCGTGTTTGACAGCTTTGACTGTAAGGTAGGTTTGAGATATGATAACCATGAACCTTCGTTCGGGTCAAAGCACCACCGTACTTACGGTGCAAAAGATTGGAAAGCAACCAAAGAGAAAAGGAGAACAGTCAGTCCAAAACGCAGTGAAATAACGAAGAAAGGATGTATTCTATTTCCTTCAAGTTTGAATATGGCATTCCGTTATCAATTTTATCAACATCCACTGATCCAACATATTCATCTTCATGACAGAGGTAAGAAAAACCCATACATCAAGAGACATTAAGCCCTTGCATACATTCTTGAAGGAATTATTGCTGTCTTTCGTACGTAAGAATTCATTTTGTACGGTTGTTGCGCCGCGAAAGCCGGTAAGTGTAAAGTAACCTTTGTTGTACCATATTCGTTACCACCATGATTTTTAAATCCTATAAAATGAGTTTCACTTCTGACCAAGGGAAACTTTGCGTGTTGACAAACCTCACACAAGGCGGTTATACTCACCTCTGGCTCAAGCAAAAGATCGGACTAGATGTCTTTTTATTCTAGTCACCCCCGACCCAATATTTCCTCTGCCAGTAGTCCCTTGTCCCAATATTTCCTCTGCCAGTGACCCCTTGTCCCAATATTTCCTCTGCCAGTGATCCCTTGTCCCAATATTTCCTCTGCCAGTGACCCCTTGTCCCAATATTTCCTCTGCCAGTGACCCCTTGTCTCAATATTTCCTCTGCCAGTGACCCCTTGTCCCAATATTTCCTCTGCCAGTGGCCCCTTGTCCCAATATTTCCTCTGCCAGTGATCCCTTGCCCTAATATTTCCTCTGCCAGTGACCCCTTGTCCCAATATTTCCTCTGCCAGTGATCCCTTGTCCCAATATTTCCTCCGCCAGTGATCCCTAGTCCTAATATTTCCTCTGCCAGTGATACCATGGCCCAATATTTCCCGTGCCAGTGATCCCCTGTCCGGAAATTTCCTCCGCCAGTGATCCCCTGTCCCAATAGTTCCTCCGCCATTGATCCCCTGTCCCAGTATTTCCTCTGTCAGTATCCCCTGTCCCGATATTTCCTCCGCCAGTGATCCCCTGTCCCAATATTTTCTTCGCCAGTGATCCCCTGTCCCAGAATTTCTTCTGCCAGTGATCCCCCGTGCCAATAAGTCCTCTGTCAGTGATCCCCTTGTCCCGATATTTCCTCCGCCATTGATCCCCTTGTCCCAATAGTTCCTCCGCCAGTGATCCCCCGTGCCAATAAGTCCTCTGTCAGTGATCCCCTTGTCCCGATATTTCCTCCGCCAGTGATCCCCTGTCCCAATAGTTCCTCCGCCAGTGATCCCCTGTCCCAATAGTTCCTCCGCCATTGATTCCCTGTCCCAATGTTTCCTCTTTCAGTGATCCCCTGTCTCGATATTTCCTCCGCCATTGATTCCCTGTCCCAATGTTTCCTCTTTCAGTGATCCCCTGTCTCGATATTTCCTCCGCCAGTGATCCCCTGTCCCAATATTTCCTCCGCCATTGATTCCCTGTCCCATTGTTTCCTCTTTCAGTGATCCCCTGTCCCAATATTTCCTCCGCCATTGATCCCCTGTCCCAATATTTCCTCCGCCATTGATCCCCTGTCCCAATATTTCCTCCGCCATTGATTCCCTGTCCCGATATTTCCTCCGCCAGTGATCCCTTGAATACTCCATTAACAACATTTCTTTTAACTAGGTCATATTCCAGTTTTGCTTTCTCTCAATGCTAGAATTCCCAGACATTTTCTGTTATGTTTCCTTTCCCATTTATCATTCTAAATTTTCCTCGGTGAATGGCGTTGCAGCATTTTTCTCTTGTAGCAGTACTCGTAGCAACCGTTTAGTTTCCTTAACAACCCCCGTTCAATGCTTTTTCCTGGCCAGCTTTTGCTGCAATGTTAGCTTGCTGCATCCCTTGTTGCAATGTTAATCACTTAGGTGGTACTTGAGATCTCTTCTGGCCAAATCTTCTACATTTAGTCACTTTAGTTTTTTTGACAATACTTGTCAATATTCCTTCTCCTTGCGAACACGTCTTTTAACGTTCACTTTCTTAACATCGATCCCTAGTCGCAACCGGTTACTCCTTCAGTTATCTTTGTCGCCACATCGCATCTCTTGGCCAAACCTTATTGTTACGTTGTATTCCTTGAAAACTTTGTTCAATGTTATCTTTTAGTTAAAATTACTTATCGCCGTGTTACCTCTCCTAGTCAATCCCTGTCGCAATGGAGGCTTTTTGGTGAAGGACGCATCTCCATGCCAGGTTAGCTGTCTGTGCCCGCCGCAGTACAAAGGAGTCACGTGCCAAGGTTAGTTTGTTGTTTTTGCTTTTAACGTATATCTTGGTGTAAGAGTGCCCTGTTAACCTTCACAGGTTGTACCTCATACTCCCTCCATTTTTATTTATTCTTTGTGTATTTGTAAACGATTAATTGGTTATTACGTGGTAAATAAATAAACTTTGTAACTTTGTTGTTGCTTGTGCAGCCTTCTAGCAGCCAAAATGAATTCAGCTTGCCCACTTTTGAAGTCGGCTCAGTTCAAAACACCAACGTGCTTGAGGCGTTGTATCAGACGCAAATACGACTTAGACAGAAAATCAGTTGATAAATGCAAAAGATATAGAGGATATTAAAATATTTTATCAACACTCGAAGATAAAATTCGTTTCTCCAAGCGGCCATGTAATTATCATATATAGTTAATGAGACGTAAACATAGTTTCCACAGCGGACGAAAATAGTTGTTTCAACGGCGGAAAAAGTTTCATATCAATTACACGTGATGATATTGAAATCGTGCATTTTGATTGTTTTTTTTTGTGATATTATATAATGTGTGATTAATTTGGTTGGCTGTTATGCTCCATATTTCACCGATCTACTATGTAAATATTAAACTAAGAATGTGTTAAATATTTTTCCCATCTAACTTTTGTGGTTTAACCTGTGAGAAGCTCCCGCTGGATTAAACAAACTACATTTCTTAATACAAAATTCTGTTAGAAGCTGAAGAAAAGCGGCGGGTAGGGGGTGAGGGGAATGGGTTCTAGACAGAATAACTTAGTGATCTTGCGATCGTGTGAATCGCTGAACCTGGTAGTACCCAGGAGTTCTGGAACTTTGCAAGACTGTGCAGCCAGGACAT
>JAOBAT010052885.1:9252-29392 GCA_026413305.1 Hydrozoanthus tunicans
AGAATTTTTTGATGCCTTGGAAAAGCCAAGGAAATTCTTTTATCGAGCCCTGGAACGTTCCATAGAATTTTTTGATGCCTTGGAAAAGCCCAGGAAATTCTTTTATCGAGCCCTGGAACGTTCCATAGAATTTTTTGATGCCTTGGAAAAGCCAAGGAAATTCTTTTATCGAGCCCTGGAACGTTCCATAGAATTTTTTGATGTCTTGGAAAAGCCCGAATTTTTTTTTTATCGAGCCCTGGAAAACTCCATAAAATTTTTTGATGCCTTGGAAAAGCCCGGGAAATTTTTTATTGAGCCCTGGAAAATTCCAGAGAGGTTTTTGGTGCCTTGGAAAAGCCCAGGAATTCCATACAATTTCATTGAAAACACTGAACTCGTCAAATGACGCATCTCTATTCTGAAAGTGTACAAACCCTGAAAGATACAGCACTAGACTAGGGCTTTTTACAACAATAACGAGAGAAGGAATAAAATGCAGGAGGGAAGCGACATCTCCTCTATATTTTTTTAGAAGATGTCAGAGTGTGGACTTGAAGTCATTTATTTTTCAGTTCCAGATGTGCATCATCCTTGAGTGATCATTTGGAGACAGTGAGTGAACAGTTGAATGCCTTGGAGATCGACAGAATTGGGGATAACTTGAGGTACTTCATACCAGTTTTCTAACACTTTAAAATTATACGTAGAAGAATATAATTTATTTTAGATACAGTACAATAGAATGGAGTTAGAGTAAGTTATTTTAATTTAAAACAGTTCGATTTGGATTAATTTAATCTTGTATCGCTAAAGGAGTTAAGAACAGTGTATACATCCTTTGCTTTAGTAGCCTGTGTAGCAAGCGTTTCTATGATTTTATTGTAAATATGACATTGTTATCGTTGTAAATTACCTCTGAAAAACCCTAAAAGGAGAGTTTATAAAACATTTTACATTTACAAGCGTTTCCGTTGAGTTTTGGCCAGATTTTCCCTTTTGGCCGCGCGAAAATCAGAGAGGCCAAAAGAGAAAAATCTTGTCAAAACTCAACGGAAACGCTTGCTATGCAGGCTACTGCTTTAGTTGATATCCTGCATCTTAATGTTCAAACTTGATTGTTTCGGCTGATCTTATAGACAGTTGCTGAGAGAGGAACAAGAAGGACTGTGTGAAGACATTGCTTTTCTCCAGGTTTGTTAGTTAATTTAAAAGTTTGAAAATTGGCATTGATTTAAAACAAACAACATGTTTGTTTACAAGTATAATTAATTGTAGTATACAATATTTTTTAAAATAAAGTTAGTAGCGAGATTTTGCACCGCGTATACGTGAGACGGCAAACGTCAATTTGTCGTCTGACGTTTGCCGTTTTTTTGTCTTGTTTTCTTGGTTTTCGCTTCACGTTGAAGTGAGCTTCAAGCAAAAACACGCCAGTGACTCGAATTAGACAGGAAACTAGTGTCAACTAAATTAAAAGCGATTAAATTCTTATTATGAAAGTACATATTAACAAAGAAAAGAGATTTTTGCTGTTTGTATGTCACAATTAACAATTGTTTGATTCCTGTTCACAAGAATTGCCAGTTGGCACTAGGCTGAACAATTTCTTGTGTTATTTCTTCAATTTAGCTAACTGAACATTAAGTATAACATCCTTTTACCTTTTTTAAGACTAAAATCCTATTTCTTTTGCTTGAAAAAAGATAAAAAAATCTTACGTAAATACCAAACACGGAAACCCTTACCTTGGCGTACGTACGGCAAACGTGAAACGGCTGACGCGGGAAAATCTTGCTGACGTGATCACATTTTCGCGTTTACGCGGTGTTAAATCTCCCTAGTGAGAAGGGCCTTAATCCCTGAAACAACTTTAAAGCTAATCACATTTACAAGGAAACAGGCTTCAGTCATTTTTGTATGAATTTTACTAACTAGGCAAGGGTGCATGTTAGAAAAATAAAGAAACGTGAACTTACAAAGGAAATAGAAAAAAAGAAAAAATTTATAACAAATAAAAATAGTCCTTATTATTCATAAGAGGAAGGTAAACTCAAAGAAGAGATAATATTTTTGCGTCCTGAGAGGCTTTTGTGAGCATTTTGCTTAATAATCAATTACAATTTAATCTTATGAAGAATTTTAACCAGTTTCCCCTCTATATTAATTGCAGGAATCTCTCATGGATGAATCTGAGTATAGACAACAAGTGACAACACCACCCACTCCTGAGCCATCATTGAAAGGTAGTTTTAAAATAATTATTTTGATGATGATGATGATGTTTATTCATACCTTTCGCAGCTTTAAAGGCTGAGTTACAGATACAGTCACCGTCAGATTACATTACAAACTCAAAATTAACACATTTACATACTTTCTTAATTTAAGTAGTGTCCATATTTTACTGTTACGAACTGTTCGAAATGATCGGTGTTGTGAACCACCTTCCTGAAGCGAGCCGTTGACCTTAGATTATACTGATTGTTCATTTCCACCAACTGACTTTTAATAAGGGAAAATAGAGGATTCGAGGGCTTGATAACTGTTATGATTTGTACTGCGGTTGTTATGGCGTTTTGATAGGATCTTCGCGGTTGTGTACGTAGTTTAAGCATTTGTTACCAATTAACAGGGTGTGACCACGCCTAGCTTACCCCTGCCAGTGAGGGCCAGTCTATTGGCTTCAGATTGGTAGTGGCAGCTGTACATAGCTCTGTTAAATTGGGTCCAAATTAAAAACTAAGTGTAGCTGTAAGTGTTAAAACTGATTTAATGAAGGACAAGGCAGGCTTCCAAAGAACCTGTGCGTTCAGGGTCAGGCTAATTTGATCCAGTGTGAGACCGTTTTCGTGTTAACGTGCAGAATTGCGAAAGAAAAGCCTGAAAAACATTTTAGGCTTCCCGTGATCTCAGCGATACCGGTGCAGTGCTCTAACCAACTGAGCTATGAAGCCGCATCTGTTGGGAGCGATAAAATTGAACCCAAAAGATGAACCGCCGCCTGGTTAGCCCAGTTGGTAAGGCGCCAGTCTGTCGTGCGGGAGGCCCGGGTTCGATTCCCGGTGCCGGACCTTCACTCGGGGTCTTAAAATAACCGAGGAGAAGGTGCTGCCTTTGTTCTAACGACTGCAAACGGTTAGACCTTTGCGTTTTCTCGGATAAGGATGTTAAACCGTAGGTCCTCGGAGTCCAGTAATTGGGTTGTAAATCATGCTGGGTTTTCAGACTATCTGAGAGTAGTGATGCTAAATAGATAAATAAACTAGTCTACCCAATAGGTAACTGAGTGCTGCCCTGTAGGAAGTGCAACTTTATATTGTTGCTTGCAATAGGAGTCACCTAATTAAATCAATAAACATCATTTGGCTGATAAAGATCTGCCAGTTCATTTCCGAACAACGGCGAGGTAGCTCGGTCTGTACATAGAATATAATACAGACGGACCTCGTCTTGCCGTTGTTCATTTTCGAACAACGGCGAACTAGCTCGGTCTGTATATAGAGTATAATACAGACGGACCTAACCTCGCCGTTGTTCATTTTCGAACAACGGTGAGTTAGCTCGGTCTGTTTATAGAATATAATACAGACGGACTTCACCTCGCCGTTGTTCATTTTCGAACAACGGCGAGCTAGCTCGGTCTGTTTATAGAATATAATAACACGGACCTCACCTCGCCGTTGTTAATTTTCGAATAACGGCGAGCTAGCTCGGTCTGTTTATAGAATATAATACAGACGGACCTCACCTCGCCGTTGTTCATTTTCGAACAACGGTGAGTTAGCTCGGTCTGTTTATAGAATATAATACAGACGGACCTCACCTCGCCGTTGTTCATTTTCGAACGGTGAGTTAGCTCGGTCTGTTTATAGAATATAACACAGACGGACCTCACCTCGCCGTTGTTCATTTCCGAACAACGGCGAGCTAGCTTATATATTCCGAGACATGGAAGAAAACCGGGGAACTTTAATGTTATCGTTGAATGAACACTCTTTCACTCAGTGAGTTATAGAGTCACGAGAAGCGGGCGACTTGGAGTTATATACTGGGAAGGCGCGCAAGGAATGGTGGTAAAAAAACCCGGTGCATCCTGGGTTAAAATCGAGATCTTTAGCCCAAATTAGAGTCGCTGCCTTGCTTCGCTCGCTTCAGGTTCGCTCCGCTGCGGTAGCAATAAATAAATGTGGCTTCATCGCTCAGTTGCCGGTTAGAGCACTAGTACTGCACTGGCATCGAAGTGGTCAAGGGTTCGAATTCCGTTGAAGCCTGAATTTTTTTCAGGCTTCTCTTTCACAATGCTTAAATTGCGTACACAACCGCGAGTATCGTACCATAACGTCATTAACAGTTATTCTGCCAGGGTAGCTTATAGCCGCTAATTCTAAAATCTTTGCCTATTCGATGTGAATTCTATCTTGTTAGCAAATTTTATAAAAGAAGAAATATATTTCTCTTTATTGGTTTCTATTTGTTTTCAGATCTTCGGGATCTTGGAACAAAACTCGAGAAAGAAATGTTAAAATCAAGAAACAACAGCATACCAGCCCGGTGAGTGAATGTAGTACACTTATATTGGTTTGAGGTTCTTTTTGTTTTTCTCCATCTTTTGCTACTGTAATAATATTAGTCTTTGGAAACACTCGCCATTACTGTAGACAATTTTTAGCAAAATCTTTTCTAAACACGGCAACAGAAACAGTTGTAATGCACTTGTGCTGCTAGGTCACCTGCACGCTGTCATCTTCAAAATTGCGACGTGAAAAACTTGATTTGGGAGTTCTTACGGCTACAAGAACGATAAACAGAAAATCATTTCAACCTTCTTTTATCTTTATGCAGGGAGCTTTAACAGGGTTCGTACGGGCCCTGGAAATCCTGGAAAACCCTGGAAAATTTTTAAAGCACTTGAAATCCCTGGAAACCCCTGGAAAAGCCCTGGAAAATTTTCATTAAGCCCTGGAAAATTTCATAGAATCTACTTGGAAAAACTAGATTTCCCGAATGATGTTTCGTTTCAAGTAACAACTAACACTTAAAACTTAGTTTTTGCATGTCATTTTTATTTTGGTCCAATGAATACAAATTTTCGTGACATTAATTACTAAAACGTTGTTTAAACAGGTGATTTTGAACGTTAATATTTTTATTCTGGGTTTAAAGATTCCTGGAAAAAATAAAAATATAGCCCTGGAAAACCCTGGATTTTTTAAGTTCTGAAGGTGTGCGAACCCTGTTTAATCTTTTTCTGTTCACAAAGTGTCGCTAGGAACCGTCACAAACGAACCAGACATGGTCTAAAAGGAAGAGCAAAAAAAATTGTTTTGTAAGCCGTCGTAGTTGTCGACCAACGATCATTAACAATGACCACAGCATTGACAATGACTACTAACAATGACAACGGTAGTGACGACGATCGTTAGCAGTTACAATGACAGTAACAAGAATAATCTTGCTTGTTGCTTAAGTTAGTGAACAGCACTTTAAAGTCACTATCAAGCTTACTTTTTAAATTTTTTGACTAAAACTGTTGTCATCTGTGAACTCAAAATTCGAACAACCTACGAAAATTTACACATCTTAGGTATGCTTTTTAATAATAAAAAAAATTGGAATGTAAATTTTGACCGAGTAGGCCGGGGACTGGTAACCTGTGACGTAGCAGGAGTGAGTTATATGGTTCTTGTTTGAAAAATTTCATTTCTGTTAGAAACTGTCATAAGTTTTTTATTTCAAACAATTTTAAGGGAATAATGTGTCTATTGTAGTCAAAATTGAATTTTTTTAAATAAAAAAGATTGTCTCTGCTTGATGTCTTGTGCTACGTCATATGCCTCCTGCTACGTCACCATTGCACGTTCCTAGTCTGAAACAGGAACGGCGAGAAAAGTTTTTATTTTAAAAAATTGCTATCATTAAAGGGTTCTACTTTTCATTTGGAACTTGAAAAAATAAGCTTGATAGGGACTTTAAATCATTTCTAACGTCCTATGTTTTGCAGCAGTAACATCAAGAATGATAGACAACCCAAACTGGTCAAACAATCGTCATTGGATGAACGAACTACCGCCGGTGCAGAACACGTGACTTTTCCACCAAGACCTCCAGCAAAGACTGGGGCGGGGCGCTTGGGTCAGGTCGCGGGCACTCCTTCAACACTCGGTAAAACTGCAGTCGTATTGCACAGCTCACGTCATAAACACGGACAGTTTTCCCCTTCACCGCCAAACTCAGCCACACACGAGAAGCTCTCTCCGTCACCACCAAGCTCAGCGAAGCCGAGCAGGCCTGGGTCAGCATCACGCTTTCGCAGAATGGTTTTAGACTGTCGTGACAGTGTGCGCTAAATTGGGATCGACTTAAGTGACAACTTCAAGTATGTTTAGGTCTTGACTCGGCGACTCGCGTTCATAGAGTGCTCTGGCACTGGATCGTGACAGCGTGTGTGAGATCGGATTGCGTTACGTGTCACTTATGATAAAAGCTACGGGTATACTACTTGTTTTCAGTGACTCTCCGTTTGCTTAATGCCTTATACCTTCGTGACACTTGTGCTGTGTTTGGGATCTATTGCGTTACAATGCATCACGTATGGTTACAGTCATAAATTAAACGCTAGTCTCGGTGACACAATTTCATTGAATACCTTTGCGTTTTTGTGACAATTTGCAGTAACTTGGGAACGGACTGCGTGACAATGTGATCTTTCAATACTGAGTTTATTTAAACACGAGAAGTAACATGTTTTGTGGAACGTTTTAGAATATCACAACTTAATCATTACAAAGCTCTTTCGTGCCACTAGGATGCTAACTGAAACTAAAAGATAAATCCAGCATGATTGCGTGACGAAATGGTCACGGCGCTCGGCACAACAAAAGGGATTTCGTCATCGATTGCAAACTTGCCAAGATGAAGTGCCAAATTTTCCTATCCATGTCATTGGAAACTTGTATAAAATGAGTAATGAGAACTTACAAAATCTTGTTGCTACTCAGGGTGTTTTGATGTAAATAAGTTTTAATACTATTTATATTTTTATGAACAGAGAGATTCGTTCCAATCACAATAATATTATTGTGTATATAACAGTAAAAAGGTTCAACTTTCCTTTTGTGGACATTGTCTTTCAGTAGACAAGTAGCGTTTTAATATTGTGTTCAAATAAACTGTGTTTGGAACTGTACAGACTTGAGAAGTTTTCGTATACCATCATCCACAAAGGGGTGATCATCATTTTCGAAGTTTGTTTCAGTTTCTAGCTAAATCCTTTCTCGAGAGAGGGAGGAAGGGGGCTTATTTAAAGATTGATAATAATTGTTAGTCGTCATCGCCATCACTCTCTCCTTCTGACTCGCAACACTGAGGGCCCTGCATTTATTCAGTTGCGCCATGAATGCGTCCCGGGCTTTAGCCTCGCGTAGTCCCCGCCTAGCGTTTTCCACTGCGCAGTTTTTCCCTTACGGGTCTTTTCTGTATCTTACTTTTCCTTCATTCCTAGTGGCCAATATTGAGTGCAAGCAACTCTTGGGAAATCTTTATGCATATCAGAATATGCGCAATTTTGGCCTCCATGCCTACTTTGTTGTTTCTTTTTTCTAAATGCATGCTTTTTATATTATGACTCTTTACATGTGTTACAAGAACTAACTATGACATGTCGATACGTTTTTCGCGGCCCTATGAACGCAACTTAATAAATTGCAAAAGATAAGCCTAAAAAACTTAAGGCTTCAACGGGATTCGAGTTAGTGATTCAGTGGTATCTGCGGGCATTTCCAAACGGGTATGTGTCGCTGTGCGGGGTATTGTTTTCAGACCAACCAGTCGATTGACAAACGGGGTGTATAAATCACGGGAAAACTGTATCTAAAACAGGTACAAAAATTTTCAATACCAACAAACTGTTTAGTGCAGGATGCATTAATTCGAAATTGGCTAAAGTGTTTTTGGTCGAAATGAGACAACGCGTCTTTTGAAAATATTAAATACAGCATTGAAAAATAACACGGCAGTAGTTGTTTTTCTATGGTAAGTTTTGGGTATGTTAGGAGCGGGGGTGGGGTTTGCTAAATTTTTTGTGTGAATCAACTCCAACCGCGAACATCCCCCCCCCTCCCCGGGAAAATCCCGGGCATTTGACAGAAAATGAGTCCCAGTTGGCGGACATTTGGCGATTAGCTGTGTCCCGGCCCCTCGGGCATTTGCAAACAACGAAAAAATTGTCACGTGTTTCCGACGGAGCTCAGAAGTCATGGCTTCCAACACCGGTATTTTGGAATAAAAAGAACATTTATCCGCCATAAAAGACCTATATTAAACAAAGAAACATTTGCTTTTGTCTTTGTCCGGTGGGAGCTAGTGTCTCATTTCGTGACCCTCACAGTTCACTATTAGACCATATGACTGTTCATTTTTGACTCACGAATATAAATGTATAGGCCACAAGAAGAAGAAACAAAAAAAATCTCTATACGTTATAGGTTGGGCGGAGAGTAAAGCACAGTAGATGCACAATGTTCTGTTTAGTTTCCGTTCCGCTGTTTTATCCAGTTCTATTGAGCCGAAACAGTTATGTTTCTTAAAAATTGACTACTAATATTTTTGTAAATCGGTCTGATGGCCTAAGCAGGCCGGGCATTTGGCCACCATAGTAGGAGCTGGGGGCGGGGCGTTTAACCACGAAAATTTCCCGCTGGGCCGGGCATCTGACCATTTTTTTAATCCCCGGGGTTTGCCCGGGGGGATGCTCGCGGCTGTAGTTTACTCGCACATTAGAATAGGATTACGAAATCAAACCATTTCTTAGTTTAGAACAAGGGTGGGTTTATAAAGTGGCACCGGACCAACCCAAAACTCTTGTAAGTCAAGGCCCCTGTTCCACCGGGCTCGTACACAGAACTTTGCCTTTTCTACTTTTTGCTTTGCATTGTCAACCCGCACAAAGGGGCTGTGCGTTCTTCGTCCTTTAATAGTACGTGCGCATTGAGGTCAAGAACAACAGTCAAAACATTGTTATTGGCGGCCTTGTCAGTTCTGCAGTTGCTCGCTCGATCGTCGAATATTTTATCTTTCCCCGCGGTGCTCTGGGAACCAGTGCCACTTGCTCTACCCAGGGTGCTTTGCTCGACGGACAAGAAAAACCAAGATGGCGGACGCTTACGAAGTTATTAGGGGTCCAATGAAGCTAAAAGGAACTCTAGATAGCGGAACGAAAAAGTATGTAAATTACTCGTAGAAAATATGAAAAACTAAGTGCTATTGTGTTTAGCAAGTGAGTAGTATGAACTGGAAAGTTACTTAAAATCAATAACAGGATAGACGTGATTCATTTTCAGTCGAACACGATTCTGGAGTAGCGAGTCGTCTGAATTTGTCCGTCACGATTTTTCATGGACGACTTTTTCGTCTAGATAAAAAATCGACCAAAGGCCAATTCTCATCTGCGGCAGTCCATCAGTTGTACGCGAGATGTGAATTTATGATGACTAACACAAGACGATTTGTTCGTCTCGCTTTCACACTAAGTCTTAAGAGTAAGATGAAGAAATCGTGAGACCACTTGCCCGCCAAGACGACTTGTCTGTTCTATAATGTGAAAACGGCAAATAGATATGAAACAGTTGAAGTTCTTGCAAACAAAAATCAAACCTATAAAGTCTAAGAGAGGAGACCTCGAATTTGATAATCCAGTAGTTTTAATTTAGTTTTTTTTATTTACTCTACATTTTTTTATTATACATTCATTTTTGATAATTTTACTTCTATTCAGTTAAGGTTTTTATGATTAAAGTTAAAATACAAGACCTAAATAATTGGGTCAGTTTCTACAGAATTTGATGATTCTTTATAAGAATTATAAACTGCCTCAATGTAGCTCAAAGATCATTACACTATTATTAGTCAATTATAAAAATCTATCCTTATGTAGATTAAATTTGTCAAGATAAAAAAACAACCCTAAGGCTTTTAACTGATCTTGTTTTGTGTTGTGAGAATTAGAAACAATTGTACGACCGTTAATGTTTAAAAATTATGTGTACATAAAGAAAGAAGAAGAAGAAGGAAAAAGAAAAGATGAAGAGGGCCATGGAAGAGGCTGCAAAGGAAGCCAAGAAACAGGAAGCACAACCAGTCGATAGGAGAACTCCCGCCCAAATAGCCTATGACAAGAAGCAAGAAAAAAGGGTAAATTGCATTTTGTAAGCTTCATTTAGAATCCAAGTACTGTCAAACCTCAATATTAAGGACCTTACCTCAACTAGGACAGCAATGCTGAGGAGGACAACAAAGTTATTGATGAATACAATAGCTGTATGTTCTAATGCACCATGCTGGCATCTTGCATGACGATGTTTTAAAAATTACAATGCAAATTTTTTTTGTTGGAGCTCTTGCGACCACAAGAATTACCGAAAGAAAAAATTTCTCAGTTTTCTTTTTAACTTTTTCTTTTCACTAAAGAGTAAATAATGAAGGGTCTAATGCAAAAATGGTGTGACTTAGTATGAAATTGGTAAATTCTCCCAATGGTTCTAAAGAGATAATAGGGATAATGTAGGGAGAAATGACAACTTCATCAAAAGTTTGCACCAGACCCTTCTATTGGAAAAAGAGAAAGCAAACTTGTAAGTCGTGTGATCAAAATGGACAATCGAAAAGTGTGTTGTTTGTAAATTGTCGATAATTTTGCCATCCTCATTGCGTAAGGGGCCCTTTCATCCAATTGTGATCTGGTACCTGAGTAAATACTCCAGATAATTGACAATCAGGGTAATAAAAAATAAATGACTATTATTAAGGTCTGACTGTAATGTAAAGGATGATAATAAAGAAAAGATAATTTAGTTTTAGATTGATTAAAATGAACAGCATGTATGTCATGATTATATTCAAACAAAATAAAGAACTTGCTTTTTCTAGTGTTAGTGTACTTAATCAAAGCAGTCTGAACTGTTCAAGTATGCTCATTCATTTGAAGGAACAACAATTTGAATATAAATTGTTTGTCTCATCCCATTTGCTTTTTTAAGGGAAACAGATTATAATAATAATAATAATAATAATAATAATAATAATAATAATGATATCTAGCGAGCTAATTGCCCTTACTTGAAGTCATGAACTGAATTGCAAAGGACACAACTCAACGAGGTCGGACCGAAAGCATGTTAAGGCGCATATTGCTCCCGCTATACGGCCCATGCATGACCTCGGAGCACAGCTCCACAGCCAGATAGAATTAGCTGGGTGTCGATTTTGTTGAGGGAGGAAAACCAGAGAGCCCGGAGAAAAACCCTCGGAGTCAGATTGAGATCGACAAATCTCAGCCCACATGCGGAACCCATGACTTGATCCCGGGTCCACAGTGGTGGGAGGCACTAGCGCTAACTGCTTGGTCATCCTGACTCCTCCTGATTAAAACTAGAAGTTTAAACACACATTTAAAAGAACTGATAGTTTTTCATCACTTCGATTGTTTGAGATCATCTCAAATTAGTTAATAATACTGTGAGTATATAAAATTCATGAAAAAAATTGGGACACAAGTCCTAATTTAAAAGGATCAAGCCCAACTTTTATCATTTGAGCAGAGAACTTCTAAGTGCTTAGAAGATGTTAGGGGAAATGGACTGTCTGGTTTATGAGATGCTCATTGTAAACAAAACCAATCCTTGTCTTAATGTACCATCAAGCTCAGTTAAGGCTAAGGTAAATTTCCTCTTGAATTACTAAATTAAACATTGGACATTCCATTATCTTTGTTTATATTCCTAGTATGCAAACTTGAATATGAATATCTGCTTGAAGGTGATGGCAGAATGCTATTAAAATGTCAAGCTACCCATTTTAGTTTTCTTGTAATTTAAAGGAGAAATTTGATAGAATAGTTAGTTGTCTATACTGGGCAGGGTAGTTTAAACTCTAAGTACTGTGCTCTTATACTTAATAGTTATTTTCCAATGGCAAAGTGGATATCTGGCGCTACGCAAACATCCACTTAGAGTGGGGAAAGACGGTTATAATCAATATTTAAATGCGCAATTTTTCATTTATCTTGTAAAACTTGTAAAGTTTTATATGTAACATTTTATTAATAAAATAACAATTGAGTATAACTGCTATAATTGATAATTATGAAATGAACTGAACTGATGGTGTTCTTTGTAATTTATTTTGATCTTAAATGAGACGACTGGCCAGATAGTCATACAGTAGAAGATTTAAAATACCTTAATTTAAATACAGGTCCAGACGTCCATACTGTAGGTTTGTAAACTGTGCCTTTCTGTGGGCTCATTTGATGTGAAGTTTATGCACACTTATGCACAGAATATAAAGTAAAACTGTTTGGAGGTTGCTTAGTTTGTAGTTAACCTAGACATAATTATTTGCTCTGTTTCAGGCAGCGGAAAAAATCCTCAAAAAAGCAGAGAAAACACACAAACAAAGAGTAGAGGTTAGTTTATAAAACAAG
Source organism: Hydrozoanthus tunicans (assembly GCA_026413305.1). Lineage (NCBI taxonomy): Eukaryota > Metazoa > Cnidaria > Anthozoa > Zoantharia > Hydrozoanthidae > Hydrozoanthus > Hydrozoanthus tunicans. Next base: position 21,713 of record JAOBAT010052885.1, read on the forward strand.
TGTATAAATTTCGTTATCCTTTTAATATTGTGACTTTGCAATGCTGGGCTAAAAGTTTGCCTCATTATACTGGAGGAATTTCATTAAATAGGAGATCAACAGTCAAAATTCAAAGTATATGTTTTGGTTTTAAGTTTGAATAAGTAATGCTGCTACCTGTGTAGCCTTAGCTTAGCATGCAAGCCATTTAGAATGCACAACCCGTATGAATAAGTGTTGTGTAATTGACTTCATGTATATTCTGTGCTTTGAGAATCTTGAGTATGTTTGTTTGCTGTGCTTTGTTGATACGGCATATTAATCAGGGCTCAAAATAAAAAAAAATCGTTAGGTCGCTTTTTGGCGACCAACTGGAGAAATATAGTCGCCAGATACAAATTCTAAGTCGCCAGTTTGTATAATCAAAATAATGTTCCAGTTCCGCTTCTTGAAAATGTTTGATATCGTTCAGTATGGCGTGGGACACATTCGTACAACTTAAATACGAAAATACGAAAACAAAAAAATACATACTTCTACAAAACAATCTTGCCAACCAAAGACATCCTCTGGAAGCTGTGGCGTGACAATTTCAAGAGCAGACGAACTTTTTTCTCTAAAAACCTTCTGCTTGTGCGATTTTGCCCATCTTTTACGACGAACGCAAAGCAAGACCATATGAGAGGCTTATTTTGACTTTAGTGCTTTGTTGTACATCTGAATTATGCAAAGTTCAGGTCGCCAAAGTTGCGACTTAACGTCAATAATTAGTCACCAAGGAGAAAAAGTTAGTCGCATTGGCGACCGTATTGGTCGCAATTTCATGCCCTGTTAATGCCAACACAGCTGCCCACAGCTCTGCTAACACACAAGTAATGCCTCAGTGCTACTATATCTATGTAGCATTAGTGCCCATTCTCAGTGGCTACAAGTTACTGTAGGCAGTCAGGCAACTGTAGTAGAAGTTTTTGATTCTGATTTGTTCCTGGTTTGACGAAGTCTGAACACTGCCCGTTTCAGGCCTGGAGATTTCAGAAATTGTCGGAAACCACTTTCCGGTTCCGTGCATTTGTTTCATGGGAAACTGTTGGAAACCACTTTTCTGTTCTGTAAATTTTATTCATGGGAACCTTTTTTTTTCTATTTAGAAGACTATAAAAAAGCAGGGTAGGAATTTAATAATAAATATATTTTTGGTAAGCGAACATTACGCGTGCATCTATGACAAAATGTAAAATACATTTTGCTCCCGCAGATTGCTGTTCTTTGAATCTTCGAGGGTTCTAAACAACCATTAAACTTATAGGAATTTAAACAACAACGACACAAAACAACAGTTTATAGCCATTTTTACAATTTTTTTTCAACTGATTCTGTTCATATCGCCATCGGAAACTATTTTTCGGTTCCGTCATTTTGCCAGCACGTAACCGGAAACGATCGTTTCCGTGAAATCTTCAGGCCTGCCGTTTGATGTTTTAGGCCATCAAGACTAAAGAGTTTGTTTTTTGTAGGACTTCAACCAGTCCTTGGACAAACTAACAGAACACTATGATATTCCAAAAGTCAGTTGGACGAAGTAAGCTCAAGAAAGAAAGAGAAGATTGAGGACTGGCCAGAAAGTTACCTATCGGAGTTTGTACATGGTTTTATCAACACATACACTATGTTTTTATATCAATTGTGTTTTAAGAATATGTAAGTCATTTATTGCTAATCTATTCATAAACAGAAGGCAGATATTATGAAATGAAAATACTTAATAGAAAAAATTGTTTGTACATGTATATACATCTGCACCTTGAGTTCCAGAAATCGAAATGCTGTTTGCTGTCTACAGCAGACTATCTCATATCAGTATAAAGTACAAGTTAAATTATTCATCAACATTTGCTCGATCTTGTTCAAGAAAGCTGTTTGAATCCAGTTCCATAGTTTGCCAGTAAGTATTCCAAAGAATAACTATTGTTTTGTAAGTAATATTTAATATTTTAATAAAACAGTGCGACTTGCTTTTAAATGTCCTTTCATTCTTTTTCTATGGTTAGAGCACTGCTTCGTGAATCAGTGCAGCTACATAAAAAATCTTAAATTTTTTGACAAGAAATCAGTGCAGCTATAGCATTTTAAGATTTCTTTTTTTCTACTTCACGATCGATCAAAACATGCGTTTGAGCTGGCGCCGAAAGGATTTATGGGATCTAAATTTTGTCTAGCCCACGACGTCGACCAAAAACGGCTTGCCACAGTTATCCCTTTAATAATGCCAAATAAGAGAAGATACAGAATACAAATTCTTACAAATTAAGAATCAATACAAATTGCATAATAAAAAGAGATTTTTTACAAAGCAAGTACGACTATACTATGGGACCAGGAACTGGTACATCGCAAAAACTCTTAGAGTGTGTAATGGAATAAGCTTGAATAACTCAAGATTCAAAGACAGTTTCGTTTACTTATTTTGTGTCATGAGTAACAACAAAGGCTACTTTAGTTTGAAACCTACACCTGAATTGTGGTTATTTCCTCGTGCATACATTTTACTTGACGGCTTTTAATTTACTTACATGTGATTCTCGCTGATTCTTATTTCGTCAACCGTTTTATATAACTGCAGTTGCGATATTTGCTGTATACTGCATATGCAGGCATCGTGTCGGAAGAAAAATTGTATACTTTATTTATTCCCTAAAGTAGCTCAAGTCAGTGGAGTCATTATTGTTGAAAAGAAAGAAAATGCATAACAATGTTTTGTCTTGATTTCTCTCAATGAGATTTAATAAGAAATTAATAAGAAAAATTTGTATCGTACGGTAAATCAAGAATTGCTCGCAGAACCCCAAAAGAATCAAAAATAAAAGTCTAACTCTGTCAGTTAATAGTTTTTTCTGCTAATTACCACTGTTCAAACATTTAGGGCGATCTGATGCGAACTGAAAACTTTAGTTCATTTAGTCGGATTCGGTTATGCATATTAATTTTGAACATTGTGAATTCCAATGTGTACAATTTAAAATTGCTTGTAAGTTCTTAAAAAATCCAGAAATCAAAAATCTGACCCCGTCAGTCGATGGGGAATATCCCTTAGGGTCATTTTGGGAAGTTTTATCGCGATATGATGCGAACTAACAGAGCTCTACTTCTTTTAGTCGGCCTCAGCTATGCATGTTAATTTTGAACTTGTGATCGGCGCAAAATAAAATAGCTTTTAAATTCTCTAAAAATCCAAAAATCAAGGGTCGTTGTGGGAAGTTTTATTGCGATATGATGCGAACTGACGGGGCCTTAGGGTTTTTTCAAGAAACGTCGCGCCTCAACAACAACAACAAGAAGATTAGCAGCGTTTGGGGACCAGTTCCTGGTTCAAAACCACAAAGCGCTTGAAAACAACTTTCTTAATAGGTTGTTATATTAGGCCCCGTCCACACTAACCCGGGTAAATTTGAAAACGTATCAATTTTTCTTCGGATACGCCTTCCGTCCACACAAATACGCACATATCCGGATAAAATTATCCACGAAAACGGATAAATTTGAATACGCTCTCCAGAGTGGATAAGTTTAAATACGCCGGCTAAGCGTGTTAGCATGGACGCGAATCTTTTAAAATACGTAGCTTTTTTAATACGCTTCCGGCTCGTGGTCATGGCAATCTTGAATCCAACATGGCGGTCGGCATGATTGTTGTCTGTGTGTGTGTTGTATCAACTTTAAACGCTTGTTTGGAGCTAAATATTGCACTATCTAACTTGTATTTCGACAGAAACGCGTAAATAATACTGTTCGTACAGTTTTTTAGACTCCCAGTCAACACTTTCCATTGATTTGGATGCCTTATAGTCGATTGTCACGTTCAAAAACAATTCAACTTCATCGTCGGACCATGAGAATGAGGCCGAATTTACGTTTTTTTTCCCTTGTTTTGCCTTTTTAGCTTCCTAGCCAAAACAAAATAACGTTGGTGGCGAGAAACAAACTTATTGCGGCTTCAAGTGTAGTTTTATTGATTATCCAGCGAAGATCGTATTAGTGTGGACGCGAAAAAATTCATCTGGCTTCTAGCGTGGACGCAAAACATTTTATTCGTTTTCGCACCTATTTATCCGTTTTCAAATTTAACCGTGTTAGTGGGGCCTTAGTTACAAGGTTTTTTGATATATACATTTCTTTAACTTTACTTCAGGTTAAGAATATTTTTTTTAGGTTTTTGTTGAGGAGTGTCATTATAGATTGAGATATGTATATTTATGCTTTGAAGTAAAGATTAATGTCACTATATGGTGTTTGAGAATATTGCAATTGATACAGCAAGACACCTGCGTTATTAACTGAGGCTCTTAATGGCTTTTATGCCAGATATTGTTGAATGTGCTACAATGCTAAACCAATATGTTGCTAACAACCTTCAGCGATTCTAGCTTATCACTGATAGCATCCGCTCACTTTTTGAATATTCGTTCATATCTGTGTCGCCATTGTGACGATTCCTTAAATCCTAGTTATTTTGAAACCTCTCTGTAATAGATTAATAAGGGATACAATTTGTAAGAAAACTACAGAAAAGATGCACTGCATTCATACATTTAAAGATGAACGCGTATTTCAAGCAAAGCAGACGACGACGGCAGCGAACAATGCATTGTGAACACAATAGCTGCACGTTGGAATGTACCGCACTGCTTACCTCCCCGCCTTTTTTTGAATTCACAACGTGAAAAGCTTAGTTTTTGAGTTCTTGCGACCTATAATTGTCAGTCTTCATTTGCCTTTTTAAGGAAGTAATCTTTTCAGAAAGCGTATTTTCGAAAGAAAACGCAAACGAGCTATGCGTGACAAAAAAGGCAAGCCAAAAGTATGCGTTTTTTTATGGGCCGTCGTCGTCGAAGTTGTCGTTTTCGTTGCTTAAACCCACGCACACTTGTGCGATAGCATGCAATTTTCGTCTCATGCAATCGAAATTGTTGTCGCACATTCACCGCACACGTTTGCGAGAAGATGCAATAACCTCCGACAAGGTGCACTCACTTTAAAGGAAATCAAATAAGTTTGATCCATGCGATCAGTAAACCCGCCTTTTCATTATTAATTCTTGTTTTTTTCAGCCTTTGCAAACATGATAGGTGGTCGGGGTGACCTGCAAAGTACTGGGGCTCTCAGTTCACAAATACAAAGACCCGATTTTTTCTTCTGCATTATGTATATATTTTCTTTTCTTCTGAAATGTTGGCCTGATAAAAACATAAATTACTCCATGTTTCTTTACACCAGTCTCCACTCATCTTGAATGATACGTCATTTCCGTGTGCGCAGAACATGATGAGCGTGGGAAATGGCCGGAAAGAAAAATTCGCCCGGCCTACTAAGATGGGAGACTATGGGATCAAATAGATTAAAGAGCCCACAGTAGACAATTAAATTAACTCATTGGCGCGATTATTTCTAACCAATGTGAGCTTTAGCCTCTAATTGGCGAAAAGCCAATAAGAGTTTAATTTCTCTATAAATATAAAAAAAATATCTTTTTTCAAATTAAACTTATTGGAGTTTGCCCTACTATAATTCTAATTTTAATGCTATAACGACCTTAAAGCACACTAATTTAACTTACTCTAATAATCTTGCTTCAAAAAAAATGCTCTAAAATTTGAAAAAAAACTAAAGGTGATAGCTACATGAGTTTCTGCATGATTTCTCAAAAAATAAATGAGTATGATTTTAATAGTTTCCGATTTTGCTCAACAAAAAAAAGTTTCAAATTTCCAACCACGTATGGTTGTACATATTTTCGTTGTAGCAATATTGAATGGCAATTTCAGATGGGGTTACCCTGAGTTAAATTTATGTTATTTTGTTAATTGTTTCGGTTTTTAGTGAGAAGTTCAATAGAAAAAATAAAAACAGTAACCTATGTAAAACTTGTATATAAAAGAATGTTAATGCACGTTCATGAGTATTCGGCATGCATACTGCCGTTGGGTTCCATGTTTCTGTTCAGTCTTTGTTTTTCTTTTTCTACCTTTTATTTTCCTATTTTGTATTCATAACCACTTAAATGCCTTTTAAAGTTGTTCTCCCGCCGAATCAACTATATACCAAAATGTCTGAGGACACGAGGTCCTCAGGGATATTCCTGCGATATTTCACGTCGAGCATTGGTCGTTATTGCCTGCCTTATCCAATGGAATTACAGCAAACCAGCTGAGGTTGATATGTCACTACCAGCTAGCAACAAGACCCATGTTCCCAGCAGAGTTGTAAGGCAGAAGGAGAGTTGAGTTGATGCGTTTCTTGATCTTGCTTCAACTTTTGACTTTGGATCTGTAGAAGTAAAAATGAGAAGTGAATGAAGTATGTTTTTGCACCAGGAATTGTTTAGCAAGAGGGCTGAAAGACTTGCTAGCCAGTATTGCGTGTTCTTAAAGCAGATCCCCAAAAACAAGACGGTAAAGGTAGCTTTGTCAGTCCATCTTATGTAGCCGCCATCTTGTCCGTACGAGCAAATGCAAATCAGTTTTCATATGTTTTTGACAATTTTTTTTGTTTTTTTTAACATAAAAAAGATAGGACGTCTTTTTTCAACAAATGCGTTGAGATATGAACTTTGCCAAAATTCCCTCATCTACACGAGCAGACACTCTTTGACATAAAAACTTCGCCAAAAAATATTTGCTCGTGTAGACCCGCGCCTTCTTTAGAGCAGCGTTTTGCAGCATCGTGCATAATTTTATGAGCTGAGGTTTAGTTTGTCTACTTTTCCCGGGTTTGGAAATCAATAAGGTTTGATTTTATAAACACCCCAGATAATGTGGCTTTATCTCTGAGTCTGAGGCATCAGCAGTTTCTTTATACTTTGTTTACAACATGAGTGTTTTTTTTTCTGTCCGAGATTCTGGTCTGAAATAAGTTTTTTTTTTCAAAATGATTTTGGCATGAGCATCTGTAAGACTACAGAGGAACTAACCTAAAATTCTAGTGCCCTTCTAATTACCGGTTTCGAAAAGCATGAACATATAAAACCAGTAGGCAATACTTAAATAATTTTGCTGGAGTAAGGACCAAGGCAAAAATAAGGACTGGTTAGAAGTAGATTCCTTGAAACACATGAGGAATATCGAGAGGACTCAAAAGTTTCTTTGTCTTGCACAAGTTTCCGTTTTGAAGAAAAATTTCCATCTGGAGATCAAAAACCCCATCAAAAATGTCCAAAATTGGTGGCATGTTTCATATAGCAATTTAAAACCCAAAGAATAGTGTTCCAAATTGGTGTAAAGCTCCCTCGGAGAACCTCATTAACACTGCCAAAGACTGGTGCCATTTTCCATATAGAGATAAAAAACCTCATCAACAGTGCTTCCAGCGGAAGTAACGATCGATTATTTCTAATATGTTGTGGGTTTGGTTGGAGTATGTTGCAGTTAATAAATGCCTACGAAGAATCTTTAGAACTCGGTGCCAAGAAAAGATCAGGAACGAAGAACTCTGGGAAAGAACGGGCCAAGAACCAGTGGAGAGATTATTGTTATTATTATTATTATTGTTATTGTTATTGTTATCGTTATCGTTATCGTTATCGTTATCGTTATCGTTATCGTTATCGTTATCGTTATCGTTATCGTTATCGTTGTCGTTGTCGTTGTCGTTGTCGTTGTCGTTGTCGTTGTCGTTGTCGTTGTCGTTGTCGTTGTCGTTGTCGTTGTC